>JAEANM010000182.1:0-42730 GCA_017656035.1 Myanophis thanlyinensis | reverse complement strand
GCTCCCAGGTTTTTTTTTTCCTTCGGAAACGGGTCCAAGTGGCTCTTTATGTCTTAAAGGTTGCAGACCCCTGTCCTAAAGCCTTTCCATCAGCTTTAGCTGATTCAGATACTGTGCCTCCTGTGGTGCAATAAACTTAACTGCTGTCATTCATGCATTGGTGTTTTCCAAATACTCTATGAGTCAGACTGTCCTTGAAGATGGCTTGGAAATGTCAAGGGCTGCACAATGCAGCCTCCTACATTGTTGTCAAGTCTTGCACCACTTGGTTTCTGTTCTGATTGCTCATTCTTCCCTCTTTGTTGGTCAATACTTTGATCTTGGCTAATACAGGCATCATAGAAGCTTACTTTTAAAATGTGTTTATCTTCTTTGTGATATGTTATATGAACAGTATGTTAAAAATTAAAAAAAAAATAACTTCAAAAGTCTAATACAGTGTTCCTCAAACATTCTAATCTCAATTCCAATTTTAAATAAGCGCCCGACTTTATATTGCAACTGGAAGTATTCTTTGTTGGAAGGCTTCCTACTTTGCAAAATATCAATTCCCTATAGGCAGAAAGGTAGTCCATTAGAGAGGACAAATATAGCCACACCCTAACCCTGCAGCATTCGTTTTCTAAATGCAGAAACCTTCTTTTCAATGGAAGGCACTCAGATACTCAGCCACCTTTCTTGCAATCTGAAATATAGTAATCTAAATATATTTAAAAGTTGAATAGGTTTTAAATCTTATGTACTTAGTTGTCTTCCCCATTTTTATATTTCCACTTGCATGTCCAATAACAGCTCTGATAATTTAGATATGTGGATATTCAAGCTATAGCTACTGATTGTTGAAATGGAATGGTTATGTAGTGGTATGTCCATCAGATAGCCCACCTGCCTTCATCTTCTTTCCTCCATCAGGATAGAGATCCTAATGCACATGCCTTGGCAGTGCGCAACCGGTCAGCTTTTGAACAACAGCACCACCATCTCTTGCACTGCTTGGAGAAAACTACAGTGAGTAGTAGGAAGGGGAGTGGGGTCAAAACAGGGGAGGAATAAAAAAAGGGAGGAATGGGAGGAATTTGGGAAACAGAAGTGGAACTGGTGGGAGACGCCTGCATTTGTATTTACAAATGAAATCTGATTTCTGTCCAACACCTTGTGAGCCAATCTTTATGCTCTACAAAATAGTAAGCAACAATTTTGATGCTCAGATGGAATAATGAGACTTTTGTTACAAAAATACTTGAGGGTTTCTTATTGAGGAAGAGATTGGAACTGCGCTTATCTTATTCCTAGGCAGTTCCCCCCACCCCTCCTCCGATATACAATATGTAGATAACATAAAGAATTTCACCCAAAATAAAAGCAGCAACATTAAAGGGGAGAGGCTCTTTGCAGTGACTTTGTAGGGCAGATCTCCCCCCACTCCCAATAATGGCTTCATTGCTTCTGGTAGAATGTTGGTTACTTTTTATTGTAACAAGGATAACTGAAGTGCAGATTACCAATAGATGCAAAATTAAGTCAGTTACACCCTTTTAATGTTTATTATTAAATTATGGCTTAATGATTAAACTATAGTACAGGACAGAAATCCTAGGATCCTATCTAGGTTTTGAAAGACTGAATCTTAGCCTCCAGAAGCTGGGATGGTGGTGGCGGCAGCATAGATAGACTTTAATTGAATATAACTGGAGACTGCAATATAGTGTCCATATAGTTTAAAGTTTAAGCTGTAAGCAACCAGCAACTAGAGTTGATATGGAACTGTCCAGGGTCCTGTTTTCATTTGCTCTGGGTGCAGAAAGATTTTTGCCTTGATTTTGTTTATCTCATCTGAATTTCATCACTGTCTTAACATTACTCATCTTGATGGGAATATAGCTGCCTAGATTTGATACAACAGTCTGAACTGATTCTACAGGTTTATAAATGTGTATTCTATATTTTTCTGCTCTAGTTGACAACTAATGAATTAGAAATGAGCAATGATTATGTTTTGCAACAACATTAATTTACTAGAGTAGTTAAAGCAAGAATTTGCTAGGGTAGTAAACATTAATTTAGTAGGGTAGTTAAAACAAGAAGAGGCAAGAATAAAGGACAAATTTCTCTTCAGGCTTGGGGAAATGGTAATAAGGTAACAGATTCACTGTGAAATAAGACAAGTGATGGGTATTGGGTGCCCTCCCACCACCATTTTTTCCATAAAAAGCTGTTGGTGAATTTGCAGTAACTGACCCAAGAACAGTTACTTGGAGTTTTATTACTATTTCAATAAAAATGTCAAATAAAAATTTGGCACAGGAAAAAAGTCATAAACTATATTTTTAGTCATTGGGATTGGAATTGATAATAAAAGTGCTAGAATCATAATGCCTTAATACAAATTAATGGTGTCACCATTCTTAATATCCTATTCACAGTCTTTTTTTAGTTGTGGTCAGTATTTCTCGGAAGAGTATTGAGCTGAGAATGCAAAAACAAAGTAATCCAAGTGATTAAGGAGCAAGTTCCTTAAGAGGAAAGTTACAGTGTTTGAGGCTTTCTAGCTTAGAGGAGGAAAAAAGAGGCAAGTGAGGGGGCCATAATGGAATTGTATTAAATTACACATGATGTGAAAAAAGTGTTTAGGGGAAAACTCTGATGAAGTATTAATTAAGTAATCTGATATGAGCACACTTGCAGAAGAAGTAGAATAGGTTTGTCCACTCACATCAATCTCTATTCTTATTTTTCTTCTTCTCTCTCTTTCCCTCCCTGGCATTTTCCCTCCACTCATATGCAGAGTCATGAGTTTACTGATGAACACTCCTACAGTGATTTTTGTCTGACTGAGCCCCTGGGTTACCGCACCAGCCGCAGCACTTCTGTCTCCTCTCAGCAAGGAAGCAAAGGGATTCTAAGCACCTCCTGCTGCCCCCGCCGCAACAGGCGCCGCACCACCCGCCTCACCAACTCCACCATGTCTGTGAGCCGTGCCAGTGCTCAAGAGCTGGATACGTTGAACAGCCAGAAAAGTGCTGCCCCCCAGAGGTAGGAAGTATGAATACAGCTTTTAACACCCAGCCAGTGGGAAGACGGGGATTGCTTCCACTTGCATTATTCATGCTCAAAAAAACTTTGACTACATCTGTTATCTGCAGGAGAGAGTGAGGATGCGGGAGACATAGCCCCAATGTGTTACCAAAGCTATTCAGTACAAAGAGAAGACTCAACTCCGTAGCAAAGCATTTTAAGCGAGCATTCTCAGGTTTAATCCCCAGAATTTTCCTGCTTGAAGAGCCACTGACAACCGGTGCTGACTGTATTAGACTCACAGATGTTTTTTTTAATTGATATTCTGGTAATATAAACTGTGTCTCACTAGTATTAAAAATAATAATAAAATAAGTATAATCAAATAGAATAATTTTTTTTATTTATCATGATTGTATCCCTTTTATCTATCATGATTGTCATTTGGCTGAGGTTGCTGGAAGTTTTACTTCAGTAATATCTGGAGTGTCACTGCTTCCCCATCTCTGCCTTCCTCTCTGAAGACCAAAGACCTTCTGTAGAGTATGTAAAAATACCTCGTGGTGATGTATAAAGAATACTCCTAGGACAGAGTACAATTAAATTTTAAAAGATTATGCTCATTTAAAATAGAGTAACCTGATGATATGAACTCCAGGTTAACAAAGTTTTTGCCACAGTAAATATGTTAGTGGTCTTTCAGTGTAAATAAGAAAGTCCAAAAAAAAAGTGTGGATAGTGAACATTGCAACACCTGGAAACAACAGATCAGAAAGGAAAGAACCGGAGAAAATCACAAAATACAAAGACCTGCAAATAGAAGTAGAATGAGTGTGGCAAAAGAAAGCAAAAATAGTATCAATAGAAATAAATGTCTTGAGTACAATTCCAAAACATTTGGATCACCACTTAAACATCATTGGCATTGATAAAAATCCCCAATTGCAAAAAGCTGATTCACTTGCAAGCTTACATCCTGCGACAATACCTCTAACACCATCAAACAAAAACATCTGCCCACCCTTGGTCCTTGGGCAGGAGTCGATAGGAGGACAAACTGCCAAACCCAATCTAAACATCTAGCTGACTGCGTGATTGCATATATGGCAGTATAATATATTGCCATAACTGCCTCCCTTCCATCTCTTGCATAACTGATTTTACAGCTGATAAATATGACCAGATTTGTTTAATAATACAGTGGATCTGATTGTACTTGCAGCTCAGCTATGCTGTCAAGTACAACCAGATCCACTATAGGATGAAGTATAAAGGACATTTATGACCAGTTTACTAAGAAAATCTGTTTGGGCTCTGCAGGAGGAGGTTGGGCAGTTATGGGCTTAACAGAAATAGATAGGTTGGATAGAGAAGTTTAGGATTAGAGTTAGTAGATTAAGCTAGGGCAACATGGAGGAAGTGAATCAAGAATATAAGTAACATGTTAGTGCCTATGGACTTTGACCTGGGCCTATTTTTGCCACATTTTTGGTCTTCTATTTTCTTGCTAAACAATGAATTATGAGTACTAGCCAAATGGCTTAGCTTGAAAGTCCAGCATTCCCGCTTCAGTGAAAGCACAACGTTTTCTGTTCTTTTTCAAGTTGATGTCAACTTTGTCTTTGAATGGAATGCCAAAGTTCTGCTCTGCAAGGTAGACCAGATCAGGAAACCCACTCCACAAGATGATTGGAACTCTGTTTGATTAAGTTAGGTTGTAGTAACAGAATTGTGCAAATCTGTTGTGTTTCCCTCCCTCTTATGCCCCAGGCAGACACAGGGAGCCAGTCTGAGTTTCTGTTTCATGCTTTCCCCTAAGCTTAACTGACACTTCTTCTGCTCCTCTTGTCCTAATGACTTCTGGATGCCTTCTCCAAGGTCATTTCCATGACTTGCTCATCAGAATCACATTCCAAAATCAGGGAAAATGAGAACAAGAGCTGGGTAAGACCAAGCTTGGGTCTAAAAAAAAAAATCAAGATGTCAACCATGACCATGTGACTGAAGCCCCACCCCCTCTTTATAGCATCATGATGAACATTAAAAAGTAGCAGGACACCTATCACATAGTCACTAGTGCCATCTTCTTTCCCTATCTCCATGGATGCTGTTGGGGCCAGGCCAAAAAATAAAATACTCAAAGGTCATTACTATAATTACCTATATGTATTTGTGATTTTCCTCTTCTTTCACACTGAAGGGGGCATCTTACTGTCAAGTGGTTTTTGTGATCTTGATCATTCTTTTAAAGTTTACAGTTTTGTAGGGGAATTTAACTGGTTCATTTTAACGTACTCCCATTTGGATATTGATTTGAGTGAAATGCAGATGCTTAAATTATAGGTAAATCAGTGCTTGCAAGGAGCATGGAAGCTTAGAATGCCCAAGACGTTCACTATTGATCCATAAGATGAGGTTGGGGTAGGCCTTAGGAATGGAGATAAGACCTTCTGCTTTGACCACTTTTTCTATGGGGCAGATCAGGACTCCTGACTAGACTTTCCATGCATGACCTAGAGCAGAGCTAGAGCAGGGTAAAATGATTTGATGGCTCCTCATCTATTTGGACTCCTTCTTCCACAATATCTTGATGAGTCCTGCTTGTCCTGTGCGAAAGCATCCCCCAGGAGATCTGGATGGCCCCAACATTGTTGGCCAGGAGCTTAAGCAAGTTTTATTGTTTGGTTGTTTTGTTTCGGGAATAGTCTTTTGATTCCAGCCATGTGTTAGAGTGTGGATCGTATACAGGTAGTCCTCAACTTACAACCATTTGGTTAGTGACTATCTGAAGTTACACTAGCATTGAAAAAAGTGATTTATGTCCTTTTTCACATTTATGAACATTGCAGCATCATTACAAATATCAAAATTTGGACATTTGGCAACTGGCATGTGCTTAGGATGCTTGCAGTGTCCCAGAGTTATGGGATCACTTTTTGGGACCTTCTGACAAGCAAAGTCAATGGGGAAGCCAGATTTGCTTAACAGTAGTGTTACTAACTTATCAGCTGCAGTGATGCCCTTAACAACTGTGGCGAGAAAGATCCTAAAATGGGGCAAAACTCAACAACTGTCTTGTTTAGTAACAGAATTTTGGGGCTCAGTTGTGGTTATAAGTCAAAGACTACCTGTAGTTATTTTAGGAATTACGCT
Source organism: Myanophis thanlyinensis (assembly GCA_017656035.1). Taxonomy (NCBI): domain Eukaryota; kingdom Metazoa; phylum Chordata; class Lepidosauria; order Squamata; family Homalopsidae; genus Myanophis; species Myanophis thanlyinensis. Next base: position 36,562 of record JAEANM010000182.1, on the reverse strand, counting down.
ATTTTTTTTTTTGGGGGGGGGGTTGCCATTGTGTGCCACCCAGAGTCACTTTTGTGAGATGAGGATCTACACCAATTGTTCAAATAAGTAAATGAATCAGGGCTAGTGGCTAAAGGTAAAGGTTTCCGATGTCTGACTCTCGGGGGCAATGCTCATCCCTGTTTCTTACCCGAGGGAGTCTGCATTGTCAAAAAACAATTTCTGTGGTCATGTGGCTAGAATGACAAAGGTGCATGGAATGCTGTTATTTCTCACTGAAGTGGTACCTATTAATCTACTTGCATTAGCATGCTTTCTAACTGCTAGTAATAAGGAGCGCACGTAGGCTGTCAACATCTTTAACTGCTGAGCCATCGTTCCCCTTATTGCTGGTGGATAATGGGAATGAAATCCCAAACACCAGGAGGGCACCCTTTACCTTCCTAGACAAACACATGAGCTGTGTTCTCTGTTGCTTAATACATGAGATTTATGCCATGCAGTTCTGTTGATTGATTTATTATATTATTCATAGGCTGCCCTTCAAGATTAACTCTCCCCTTGTGGTTTGTAACATATTAAAATTTAAAATTTCTTTAAAACTCTTTACAATTCAGAGCATTGTAATCTAGAAATATTGTAACAGGGTTATAGCAATGTTATGGCAGTAATAATATGCATCAATGCTCAAAAGTACACCCCATAGTGTTATGTGGGACAGACGTGAGATTTCACTTATTCCATTATAAAGAATGCTGCTTTTGTGGCACCAATTTGATAGTGATTAACTGCAGGTGTCAGCATGTAGCTGACCTTGGCTAATTCCCCAGAATCAAAGTTGATCTGACCTGGTTCATACATGGATGGGAAACCACCAGGAACCTGCTAAAACTATAAAGCAAATGGTTTGTAGTTAGGTCCCCACTTATTTTATTTAAATGGACTTCTGAGGGCTGTAGGGGTCATACAAGTCCTACCTTAAGGGCTTTAAGGTAGAAAGTGGGAATTATTTCAGTGCCATGGGAGACGCTGCTAAAAAACTGGTTTTAATGTCTGGTTTTGTTGTGCTATTAGGCTCCTCTAGGGTCATAAAGAGGTGGTCTGGTTTTTGGCTGGTCTGGTTTTTGTTGCCCGGGATATATTGGTTGTTCTACTGGGCTTTTAGCTTTATAAGCTTCCTGAAGACAGTGAGAGTGTGTTGGGCAGCCATATACATTTTCTTAATTAATTAATTATGTCTTGGCTTACTATGCTGTAGCCCAACTACTATGATTCATTAACCCTAAAGGCTTATATATTGTATGACTCCAGCCCCTGTAGTGTCAAAATCATAATTTGTTTTGTGAACCTCTCCAATGTTGGTTTATTCAAGAAAAGCATGGTTAAGTAAACCATAGCTTGTCTTTACTGTTCTAGCTCCTTCCTACTCAAATTCAAATTCAAATTTATTGGTCACATAACAGTCATACATGGTACGATATACAGTGAAATGCTTACGCGACCACCCATGACCGCGAGTAAGTTAGGGCAAAAAGGGAGGGGTAGAGTAGGAAATAGGTTAGGAATAAGTTGGGGATAGTTGGGAAGGTGGGTACATCATGTATACTGTATGTAGATACAATCGTGGTTCCTGTTATAGTCCTGAGTGTTCTTGTGGTTCCTGGTTTAGTGTCTGTATTGCTTGTGGAAAGAAGCTATTTCTCATTCTTTCTGTGTTTGCCTTCAGAGAGCAAAAACACTTACCCGACCGCATTGTGGTAAACAGTCTATTGTTGGGGTGGCTGGGGTCCTTTGCTATCTTCTTAGCTCTGGTCTGGCAACATTTGTTGTAGATGGAGTGCAGCTCGGGGAGTTTGGTGCGGATGATGCGCTCAGCTAAGCACCTTCGGTGGAAGTCTGAAGTCTCTCAAGCATCTGAGGTGGAAGAGATGTTGTCGGGCCTTTTTTACCATGATGTTGATGTGGAAGGTCCATGACAGGTTCTTTGAGATGTGCACACCGAAGTATTTGAAGCAGTCCACTCTCTCTACCGGGCTTCCGTTGATGACTGGGGTCTGGTATTTCCTATCCTGTTTTGCACTGACGTCTACTACCAATTCCTTGTTTTGCTGACATTAAGAAGGAGGTTGTTTTTCACACACCAGTTCTCTAGGTTCGTGTACTCTATACACATGGCCTGTTGAAGCCTTTCTTTCTTGAAGATATAACAGCTATAGCAGTTTTTCCTAGTCTGGTATCAGATTTGTGGTGGGAATGATAAGTACCCAAAGGGCATTCTGGAAAGCTACATTAGAGCAGTGATCTATCTCTAACTGATGAAAGATGAGACCAAAAGTTTGGGGAGAGGCTTTCCATTTCTCCACATAACTCTCCATTTTTCTGGGAACGTTCATTCCTGCTGAGAATCTAAGACTGATTGAGATTGAGTTGCATTAAGAAGTGAGGGGATAGAATGGTCATTTAGTTGATTATGTCACCAAAAGAAAGAAAAAGTTTGATGAAAGGAGTTACCCAATATTCCATGGACACAATTTTAATAAACATCGCTGTTTCAAGAATAATTCTGTAGGAAGCTGAACTGATAGATTGGTTTGAATGAAAATAAGTCTGAGGAAAGGCTGAAAGAAGTTGTACAGTGCAAGCACAAAGAAAAGAAGTTTAGGGAAGAAAGATAAAAGCCACTTCCATTATCTGAAGGAAATGATAGGGAGAGTGGCTGACTGCTTATTGGCACCCATTCAGCAAGAAAAAGAATCTATTGCAGGAAAGCAGGCATAGCATCAACATCTGGAAGAGCCAGAAGAAGCATTCACTGGGGAGAAGCATTCAGTCATGGGTGTTTCGTGTCAGAACTAGATGGCTTTTGATTACTGCTCTAGGCTCCATTTGTGCTATTTCTGTTGAATATTCCAACAGAATAAAGAGCTTGTCAGTCAAAAGGATGAGTTAAGTATCTGCAGATTGACTGCTATAAATGTGATCACTCTCCCCCCACCTCCCCCTCCTTGCAGTAATTGACTCAGCTGCTCTAATGCAACTGGACATTCAGAGGAGAAAGAATTACCCATAATATAATTAAACTACTGCATAGGAAATGGAAGAAACCAACTTTCATATACTGAAATGGGCAAAGATAGGCAGAAGAATGCACATCCAGCTGTAAAATGGATGCTGGCTGAGTACAGGGATACCAGAAGCCGAAGGGCTGAAGGAAAAACAGGCAGGTAAGTGGAAAAACCAGAAGACACAAGAGATCAAAGAAACCTTGGGGTCTGAAATATGGAAGTAATGGTACCCAAGAGACATATCAGCAGACCTGATCAGCAACTCGAGAAGGTGGCTGAGCTGAATTTAATATGTGAATGATAAGCCAAATGTTAGGCTGTAGGTCTCCAAAATTGTTGAGTTCAATTCCTTAATTTCAGCAAGACTCATGTTTCTTACAGCTTTTTGAAATAATGGATCTTCTGCCACCTTCTGGTAGAAGGGTAGCAACACCAGAGGAATAGTACTGAACAAAGAGTCAAGAGTCAACCATCCCATTGGCATATACAGCAAAAGAAACTCCTGGGACATTATTTTATCAAGATTTTACTTTACTGATAGATCCGTATAGGTACACAAGAAGCAAAGCCAGTTCTGAAGTTTTGGCGCAAAAGGTAGCATAGTTAAACTCCCCCTTTTCCTCTCCAGGCCACCTCGTGCCCATTGTCCACCAATACAGTTCAATCATTTTGTTTTGGGAAACAAGTCTTCCTTTCAAATGATTGACCGGCTATAATAGCTGCGTCAAAATATGGAAAATCTATTAGGATGTTCATAAGATATAAGCATTTGATTCAGATTTATTTATAAAGTTTATTGGCCACCCATCTTACCACAAGTCAAAAAAAAATCTATCTACATTAAAACATAAATTAAAGCCAAAGATTAAATCTTAAGGACATATGGGGTGGGTGGGGGTAGAATGGGAGAAGGTAGGATCTGTTGTTACTCAATCAACCACATCCACTGTGCTGTTCCCCCATTGGGCCCCCAAGCCAATTGGCAGAGGCAGGTCTTTAGGCCCTTATGAAAGGATAGGAGGGTTAGGGCCAACCTCCTATTGGGGGTGGGGGAGATATTCCAAAGGGCAGGAGCAACAGCAGAGAAGGCCCTCCTCCTGGACCCCGCCAGCTGGAATAATCGAGTTGATAGGAGCCACAGCATGAGTGGGACAGGCCAGATGAAAGACTGGGTACTACATAGTTACCAAGCAAATGCAGGAGTTATTGGATAAGAATGTGTACAGTTCCAATTCCCTCACTTCAGTCTTGTGTTCTGTTCAATATTTGGTCTCTTCCTTGTTGGAGTGGAGCTGGACTATAATTCGCAATAGTTCAAATGATTGAAAAAAAATTCATTTAGTAAAAGGAATTCCCTTCGCAGAGGCTAAATGCATGCACTGTGCTAAGCCAAATGTAACTTGTTTTTATTTATTTACTTTTTAAGAAGTAACAAAAAAGAAAAGGAATGAAACACAAAGATAATTATGATTAATACCTTCTCAAAGAATACATGAAAAGCGGTTTGAAAAGTTAAAAAATATCACAGAAAAAGAAAGTATATCATCATTAACAGTTACAATATACAATATCTAAACTTATCTAATGTATTAGATTATTCTAATAGAAATATTATTCTATACATTTATTTCTAATACATTTTGATAACCATTATTTTTTACCAACTGCATTTTATAAAAATGAGTTCCCTATTTCATTATACTTATCCATACAAAGTCTATGTCTATAGTCAATCTGCTCCAGGGTGGCAAGTGTAATCAGGTCTTCAATCCAGTGAAAGGGCCACACATTTATCTTTTCAATACTACAATATCAGTCTTTTGGCCCCAGGAAGGGTCATTTATATTGATGTCAAATTCCATGTAGTAGGTATGTAATTCAAGAAATATTATCTTCTGAAATTTTTAACTTTTGTCCAAGTCATATTTGTATAGTCCACTACTTTCTCTCAAAATTTAGTAAGTAAAGGACATGGTAAAACCATGTATTTTAAAGAAGCATTATCCTTATTATATCCTAGTCTTTTCTATACAAACATAGTGATGTGCCCTCAATGAAATCGAGTTTGACACCCCTGATCTAGGCAAAATATAAACCTCTAATTTTTGTTCCTTTCATTTCTTATCTTTATATCAAATTGATTTATCAACAACTATAAGAATGAATAGTATGTTTAGTTGTATAGGATTTAATAAGTTCTACAATCTCAACTGTCTCAAAACCTGAAAATGCTGCTGTGTTGTAGCTGTAAATATTGCTATTTACAGCTACAAAGTGATTTGTTTGTTTATGGCTCAGCAGACATTGTGAATCCAGTTGCTAATCTATATATTCTTTTAAGACTTTACCACATTTACCACAGCATGACCATCCTCCCCCTCTTTTTTCCATTCCTTCTTTCTAAATATGATTAAAGTCTTTGCAGGGATATATCCTATAAAGCCATGTAGTTTAGTATCATTTGAAATATATTAATTTTTAATTTTTGCTGGCTAGTGTTTTATTATTATGATTTTTCTTTTTGGAGTTTAATAAAATATGTTTTTTAAAAAAATTATCACTGAGGAGACTGAAGGAATACAAGCAAACTGAAGATAAACAGCTTTGCTTTTGGACTGTATCTCTGAAATATAATGGATGTTTATCACTAAATATATTGTACACTAAATATATAAATATCACTAAATATACACTAAATGGAACTGTTAATTATTTGCTGATGGATTATAAATAGCTGAGGAAACTGTCCCAAGGATTGGACAGGGAACAAGTTATGGAAGATGAACGTGATATATTTCAAAATAATTAAAATGTTGGGGTCAACTCTTTGGGAGAGTTCAGTGCTCTGCCATAGACCTTTGTAACCCCAGCTAAAGTTTACTCAGCAGCCTCAGAAATAGATTGTCTGGAGTGACTTCATTGGTACAACAGGCTCCTTTTGTTTAGTTTTAATATTTGTTATAATTTTTTGTGGCTCAGCCTATTGCTAAGTCTCCAGATATGGCTACGTTTATTTGCATTTTTCAGTATTTGTCCATGGGAGCAGGGAGTCATTGTTCAGCAATATCTGGAAAGTCTTTGATTCTCCACCAAAGGTCTATTATTAAAGAATCTCATACTTTGAGGCTGGGATGACCTTTGCATTCATAATTTCTCTCTCTCTCCCTTCCTTCCTTTGTCTTCTGCTTCTCTAGTCGCTCCAACTTGAATGCCAAAACCCATGACAACTTGAAGCTGAACTGTGACACCACTGACTTCACAGCAGCCATTATTTGCATCCCCACTCCTCCTGCCAACACACCAGATGACAGTCAGCCTCCCTCACCTAGAGGCCCTGGTGGACCCATACGCAATTCCAGCCTTTCCCCTCCATACCTTCTTCACGAGACTGTCAAGATCTCCTCCTTGTAAGAGGAGGATCGGGTGGGGTTGGGTTGGTGGTCCTTTCTCTTTCTGGAGTTCCTACTGGTCAACAGAGTCTTATTTAGGATCTGGGGATGGGCTCTTCCACATCAATGTTCCACCCCACCCTGTTGCTGCAACTTGAAGATCAGAGGGAATCAGCTTTCTTTTTAGGGGTGACATTGAATACCCACCAACACAGGAAGTTCTTACGTAAGAGGTGCCTGCCCAACTCCCATACCCTAGCAGTCGAAGCCATAGAGGAGATGAAGTGGATCCCAGATGCTATGCAACTTCAGAAGAGTAGAGCAACGCAGGGAAAACTGGGTCACAGTAGATGGATCTGTGGGGTACTCAGGAACATATTCCAGCTATGGGGGATGGGTTTTTTACCCTTTAGATAGTTTCACAATACCAAACCTCTTGTCTCTGAAGTTATGAACAAGGATGAGCTAAGACTCCTGCTTTTTGTTTTCTCTTAACTCTAGACCTGAAGGCGGCTTTAGATTCTAGGGCAGGAAAGGAATCAAGGACTTTGGCACACATGGCTTTGGAAGGAAGAAGACTCTAATGGTGAAGTTGTAGGTTTCCTACATTAGTGTGGCCAGGGATGACAGATGAGTTGCAGGCTGAATGTAAAGCCAAAAACTCAGAAAAACTAGGCATCAAGGTCTAGGTCTCTCAAGAGAGAGAGAACCTCTTTAATTAATTCTGTCCCCAGCATAGTCAAAGTGCTGTGGAGTGATTAGAGCAATGGATGCTTGCAAGACTTAAGGAGGAAAGTGAAGGGTTAAAAAGAGACAAAATCAACAAAGCTTCCAACAATTTTTCTATCTCCTGGCCAAGCCATGACATCACTGGGGTGGATGGAGCCTGAAAGCTTCCCTAAAACCCCAGCTATCACTTTTTCTCTCTTTTCTCTTACTCCCTCCTTCTCTCCCAAAACCTGTTCTGTCTCTTGGAAACAGCACTTTAAAAAAAAAAGAAAAAAGTCTATTGCACCAAAATGCTACACCTCATGGGAATCTCATGTATTATGATCCCAACGATACATACACACACACACACAAAGAGAAGCCTGCACTTCCCCACATTGTGTAGCATAAAGACTGTGCATGTGTATTATACCTCCAAGAGTGAGAGCCCATATCCACAGCTGCAAACTGTCACGTGCATGTATAGCTGGGCTCCCATCTCATCTCGCCACCTTGATGGAAGATATGCTGTGAAGAACTGAACCAACTCTGCAGAGCAGGACACAATAGTCTGTGTGGCCATCCTTCTCCTACAGACATTTTTGGGATTAAATAAGCAGGGAGAGAAAGACTGAATCTTGATATTAACCAAGCACTATAACTGGGAAAGAAATTAAAGATGGCAGAAGGCAGAGAAAAAGAAAAAGCACTTTGGTGGGATAATGGATACCGTTCTAGGTATCAAACCAGCCACAAGGCCCATAGCATGCATCAAGTTGGCCAGCTCTCATGTCCAAAAAAGGATTTTCTCTCAAACAGGAATGGCTTCTTTGGTCTGTGTCCATCTTGACTGTTTTCTGGTGTTTTCTTTTTTTTCTTTTTTCTTTGCTAATTATGTTGAATTCTTTTTCCTGGATATGTATCTGGAATAACAATAACTTATTATGAGACAGCTGAAAATCACCAGTCAATTAAGATACAACTTAGGGGATGTCATACAGTCTTCCACAAATTGCTGCCCTTCGTATATACTGGGTTGTTTGCCACAATTCCTCAGCCAGCATGAAATTTGGCCATGCTAAAGAATTATGGGAATTAGTGATGCTAAATTACAAATAAAATTGCTCTACTGGAGGCCTGCAAAGCAGCAATATATTAGCGAATATGAATGGAATGAAATACGTTCAGGCCAAACTCCTAAATTCAGCTTGTACTCTGGTAGGTAGTCCATAAATGGGACCCACAGGGTGCTGAAAGTTAGTATCCTCAGACAGACCCACATAAAGCATATTCTGGCCTTTCTCCCTGTCTTCCTCTCCATTTGTTTCTCAGGGTTGCTGTTCATTTAAGCACCAGTGTCCCATGCCACAAGTAAAGCAATATCACCAGGTGTCAGATAGTTAAAGAAATGCTGTCAATTTTCTTCCATGCACTTTAATGCTGATCACAAATGTACTTTTAACAAACTGGGATCTGGATGATATCAAAGGAAAAGAATATGTCTTTTATTCTTTTTTCTCTCTTAAGGGAACTGGAAATTCAACTATAGTTTTAAGTACAAATGCTTGAAAAAGACCATGCAGACAGGTCAGGAACAGAATATAATTTGTTCATTTTCCTGAAATTTCTTGGATTTCCCCCCCCCCCCTCCATTAATGGTGCTATCAGGCAATCTGGGAATAAAGCAGCCCAACTGCACAAATGAAATATCACTTATAACCACCCTAAATGTAGAATATAGTACCCAGTGTCCAACTGCTTCAGAATTAAACTGAACAAGAGTTCTCTATCATCATGAAACTGATAGCAATATTCCCAGGTTTTACTGTATGCAAAGGGCAATCTGCATTTTCTTCCACATAGTTCCCTTCACCAATCTCCAGATTACCATGTGATCTGTCTCAAATAAAGGCCATGAAAAGGATTCTTACACATTTAATAACAGTGCACCAGAATCCACTTGCAAAGCTTTTTCTGGATTAAATAATTTACTGCAAGAATGTTGTGGTAAAGGTACATGTCTGAATGGTCCTCTCTAAGAGTAAAAAAAAAACATGACACCAAAAAAACCTAAAAGGGACTTTCTCTAACTTGTTAATTCACCATATGCAAGACGTTTGACTTTTGTTTCTGATATGCAAACAAATCCTTTCACTTTCTGAGGTGATGGGATAGTCTGGGACAATGTTACTCGTCCATTTTGCTGAATATATGAATATTCTGGACTTATCCCTCAATATGACTAAGTTCTTGCTTAGCCCTGCAGGAATAAGAAAATGATTGGACTAGAAAATAATTTGCTTTGTTCTCATGCTTGTGTGGGTTTGTGATGTGTATAATTGTAATTTCACATCAACTCAGGTTCCTATTTGGGTACAAATAGGAGAAACAAAACTGATCTGGACTAGAGGGAGGTTGTGTGTATTTTGAGGGAGAAATATAATGTCAAGCATATGGGGTGGAGTTAATGGAGGGTCAGGAGGCATCATTACTGAAGTATACTGGGAAAGATGATGTTGAAGAGAGAAGATGGACACTGTTGTAGTTTTGTGCCAATAAACAACATTGGATGAGAGCTCCAAAGCAACTTTGTGCTCTTGTTATTCCATGTAGGGAAGATATTCAAGAATTTGGGGGTGAATATAACCACTTACTGAGGTTGAATACCAGCCATCATCATATCATTTGGAAATGTATTCAAATTATTCTATAAAACATTTTCTAATTAAAATCTAGAAAAAAAGAAGCAAAGCATCAACCAGATAATCTTTCTCAATAAAAACAATGTTTTTAAAGCATGCATTGTTGGCATGGAAAGGCAAGTCTAAATGGACTGATATGTTTTTTTGGTGGGGGGGAGAGAATTACACTGATAATTAGACATGTATAAGATTTGTAGATCCGTATGAATGGATATGGAATTGGAATGTATCATCACTACATTTGGTTTTTAAAAACCTCATCCTTAAAATAAGATGAGTTTTATTTATTCATTTAGGGCAATTTGAATCAAGGAATCTTTTACTGAGATTAACATTAAGCATACAAAAACTTGAAATAAATAGGTAGAATCAGCCTTCTTAAACTAGTGCTCTATATTGCTACTAAGGAATTTTGAGCTATTTCAATGTATTTGGGAGACACCAATACTGAAAATCAGTAATCAGGAAAAGGGTGGGGAACACTGCAAATATCACACAACATTGAGAGCAGGGCTATTTTAACATATTCTCCTTCTGTTTCCACAAACTTGAATAGCCTAATCTGGATGTAAGAGTGAGGTTCAAATGGTGTCTCTGGTCATACATTTCCAGAATGTGCAATCGCTAAGTTATTCAATTATTAAGCGAGTTATCATGTGATTGGACTCCATTTTTATTGCAGTTCTTAAATGAATCACTGTGGTTGTTAAGAAAATCATTCAGTCATTAAGGGAATCCAGTTTCCTCTATTGACTTTACTTGTTGGGACATGGGTGGAAAGGTCACAAATCCAGTTGCATGACTACAGGATGCTGCAACTGCCATAAATGCCAGGTGCCCAAATTGCGATCACATGACTACAGAGAAGTGCAACAGTCATAACTTTGAGAACACGTCACTGGTTGCTTCTTTCATCACCACTGTGATTCCAAACCATTGTTAAATTAATAGTTGTAAATTGAGAACTTACCTGTATAGGGTTTACAAAAATCTGGGTCACTGCTAAATTACAGCAGATACAAAAGTACAGAAACCTCTTGCTTCTCAATGACATCTAGTTTAAACCATCCAGATAGTTGCAGTTCAGTATTCATGGTTTCTTAGCTGCTTTCATTCCCCCTTCGGAGTTGGAAGAACATCTGTGGGAGGATGAGCTGGAACAGGAGCCAGCAGAGATGGAAGATGGCTCTGTTGGCCTTGAGGAAAACTGGGGAAGGGCAGTCAGTCCGGGCAAGGCTTGCCAGAAGTAGTAGGACCTGCAGACAGGGAAAGCTCAGGAGACAGGCAAGAATTACCCCCTCCTTATCCAAGATGTAGGGAGAAGGCGTGACCAATGCAAATCAAGCTGACTACAAACGAGAGTGCCCCGCCCCCTTTCACAAGTCATACCTGGAGACTGAGAGATAAGGTGGTGCCAGTGGGAGGGGCATTTGTTGGGATCAAACATTGGGTCAGCGGAGCCTCATGTGAAATTGCCAAAGCCTGGAGTTTACTGTGATCTGCTTGGTTTGCCTGCTTCACTGAAACTCTGGCCCTGGCTACTGTGGGCTAACCTGGCTTGTTTGACTGCTGTGTGGCTAATCTTGCTCACCGGACTATTTGCAGAGGCTTCTGAAGGTGCAAGAGCTTTGCTCAAGGACTGGTAGTAACTGTGGGAATGGTTTAGGGGGTACAGTTGGAGCAATAAAGAGAAGTTGGATTAGTTCTCTGGCTAAGCTGCTTTCATGCCGTGCCCCGGGTCATCACGGCTGCTGCTACTACTAACAGAAACAATGCTTCTAAATTTGATATTGTGTGCAATGTCCTTTAGAAAGTTTGTCTACGTGTATTTAAAATGCTCCTTTTAAACAGCTACTTTTTAAAAAAAATTGCCATCACACTTCCCTTTCATATTATCTTAATGTAGACACACCCCATCCTGAAAAAATGAACACAAATGAAATTAAATTGTATTTAATAAACTCTAAAACCATTGAGCTATTTTATAAGTACATCTATAAAATGAAAACTGATTTCATTTTCATCTCTTTAAAAATAATTATACAAGTTTCTTTCCCTCTGTACTGCAATGGATTATCTCTTGTCCTTTGTAATATTTCATCTCTTGTTGATTCCTTAACAAATCTCACATGTACTTCCCTCGGGATCTTATATTTCCTTGCATAGCTCGTATTTATTCTAAATATTTCATCTATCTCCCCCTCCATCTCTTGCTTTCCTATCTTTAGGGCACATGCCAGTATTTCTATCATCATTTCTGGGAGGTCTTCTTATTCTCCTCTATATTCTGAAATATGTAATATGAAATACGAGGTAGTGACAGATTTTATTTTCCTGGATTCCAAGATCACAGCTGATGGGGACTATAGCCAAGAAATTAAAAGATGCTTGCTCTTGGGGAGGAATGCTATGGCAAAGCTAGACAGCATACTAAAAAGCAGAGACATCACCCTGTCAACAAAAGTGCATATAGTCAAGGCTATTGCTTTCCCAGTTGCAATGTATGGTTGTGAAAGTTGTGAAAGTTGGACCATAAGGAAGGCTGAGCGCCAAAGAATTGAGACCTTTGGACTATGGCGCTGGAAAGACTCCTGCGAGTCCCTTGGACTGCAAGGTGATCTAATCACTTAGTCCTAGAGGATATCAGCCCAGACTGCTCTTTAGAAGGCCAGATCCTGAAGATGAAACTCAAGTACTTCATCTTGCTAATGAGAAGGACTCACTGGAGAAAAGCCTAATGTTGGGAATAATGAGGGCAAAAAAAGAACGGGAGAGCAGAGAATGAGATGGCTGGATGGAGTCACTGAAGCAGTTGGCATGAGCTTAAATGGACTCTGGGGGATGGTAGAGGACAGGACGGCCTGGAAGAACATTGTCCATGGGATCATGATGGGTCGGACATGACTTCACAACTAACAACAAAAACAATATGTCCTGAAATCTTAAGAAATGAGCTGCCTTCTCTATTTCTAAAATTATGACTGTCTCTTCCAGGTTCTTGTTTGCTTGTGTCAACTTTTGATTTATTTCCTCCATTTTTTTCTCCATTTCTTCTGATTTGTCCTCTATTTTCTGAAACCTTTGTTCATTTTTGTTATTATTTGCTGAAAGCTTCCTAGTCTCACATCCATATTTTGTATCTGTTCATCTCCCCCAAATCACCTTTCACGTCATTATGGTTTTTCTTTGTTTCCTTTTCTGTGAAATAATTGCTTCTTGAATGGATTGAAGCACCAATTATATTTCTTTTTGGAATGTATTTGTTTTTCTTGTTGTAACATTGTGTCAATTGATCTTTGGTTTGATGGGCTAGCTAGATGCTGCAGATGTCAGTGTAGAAGAAGCTTTCTTTCCAAGTTTAATTAACTTTGAAGCACTCTTTTTTCTCTTCTACAATCAATCTACAATCTGTTTTATAATCTTATATAGTCTTATAAATCTAATTGTACAAATCTATATAAAAATCAAATAGTAACATTTAATGCCTACTGTCTACCGTTACTTCATCAATACCCTGTTATAATGTATTCTAAATTTCAACTTTATATAAATTCCAATTTTCAAAATGTTAAATGTATAGGAAAAGAAAGTTTGGCTTCTATTTGTCAGAGTTCACTTTTTTTTCAGGTATTCAAAATATTTTGAGTCACTTTTCAAATTATTATAGTTTCCAGTCTTGTCTTTATTACTTAATATTTTCCCATTAGACTTCTGTCTCTTTTTTGGATCTGTCATCTGTCGCTTTACATATTAACACACCATTTCCTTTTAGAGGTGCAAGTAAGATCCCTTCCTCTTGCCTTTAGAGAATCTTGAATTGCAAAAAATATCGTTATTGGAAATTAAATCTCCAGAGTAGAAATTGGAAAAACTCTCCCCCAGTTCCAGTACGCTGCTCACAAATTGCTACTTCGTGCTTCCCTCTAGGTTGTTACAGCTTCAGTCAGACCAAAATGGCCATCTCTTTCTCCGTCATCTGGAGAGTGCCCTCAGACCCGGCAGGAAGATCACCTCCTCCCTGTGATCAACGAGTGGTCCTTCTTTGTCACCCCTTCAGGGTGATTTTGACCCCTTAGGACCTCCAAACAGAGAAGAATCAGTCAGGTTTCACGGCACACCTTCTCCTTGACTGTTCGCCTTAACACCATCAGAAGTCTTCCACTCTCTGAAAGAGATTCCTAAGAGGGTAAGAGATTTATGGAAGCAATATCAATTTTTGACTGTTAAACTAATTAAAAGAGAAATAAATTTCAGATGGTTGGTACCAGAGGGAATATTAGTGAATTGTAAAAGATACAAATTGGATTTGTTAGGCAAAGTGATAGAATTTTATGAGTTACATTGTCACAAATGAGGGACAAGAAATAACAGGAGAATTGGAATATCAAAGACAAGAGGAACCAACAAAAGAAGAGAAGAAGGAGAAGCAGGGAAAGCAAAATGAGGAGCAAGGGCAATAAGAATAACTAGGAGAATAAGACCTATATATAAATAAAAAGATGGAGGGGGGAAAACAAGATGCTGTCAATAAACATAAATGGACTGAATTCTCCCATAAAAAGGGGGGAAATTATACGATTCCAAAAGTTAAAAGTAGATATAATTTGCCTTCAAGAAACCCACATGAAAAAGCAACACTGCAAATTATTGGAGTGCCCCAAAACTGGGAAATTATACTTTTCATCCTTACAATAAAAGAGTAGCTCTATACATTAAGGAAACAATAAACTCTAAACAAATATATACAGATGAAGAAGGAAGAATTTTAATGGTGGAGATAGTAATGAATAAAAAAAAGATACTCTTGATAGCAATATATGTGCCAAATAACATGCAAGAAGAATTTTACCAAAAATTGCATAATGGAAATGGAATGTGAAAATATTTGTGTTGTAGGAGATTTCAATGCAATTGTAGATGCAAAATTAGACTATAGAAATAGTAAGACTGGAAAAAAGGCAAGAAAGATACTTCCTAAGGCATTTTTTAAAATGGCAGCAGAAACTTATATACAAGATATATGGAGATAAATAAATCTGGGGGGAAATCAATACATATTTTATTCAAACAGGCATAAAGCATGGAATTGACATGATTTGGATGTCCCCTGAATTAAGATTTAACGTGCAAGAGAGAGAGACAGAAACTAATATATGGGCCGACCATAATCCAATAAAAGTAAGCTAGGAAGGAGAAAAGATTGAGATGGACATTGAACCAATCTGCTCTCACAGTGCCTTGCCCAGCACAGTGAAATTGCTCTTGCCTTCCAGATCTCAGTTGCTTTTCCTGCAGAGTTGCAGTGTTGTGATGCCGTCTCCCTGCCAACTAGCTGGTCTTCAGCATGCTGCTCCTGGGGGCTTGTCAGCTTCTGGATTTCCACCGCCCAGCACCAGTTCCTTCCCCCCCCCCCGGGGGGGAGAGAGGGGGGGAGGGAGAGGGAAAGAGAGAGAAACAGAGAGGCAGAAAAAAATGAAGGTGCATAAAAGTGCATTTATCATATTTTTATTGGAACAATTAGCTGAATTCTGCCCTGTTAATCATTATTTTTGGTGGTAAAACTTCATTATTCAGGTTAAATTGCCATGTTGGCACTTTGTGATAAAATAGTGAGTTTTGGGGTTGCACTTTGGGCACTCAGTTTCTAAAAGGTTCACCATCACTACATTAAGGGATTACCTATAACCTACATAGTGAGAAAAAGAAGATTGTTTTTGGAAGGTCATGATCTCCAACTAGGATGGCACACTTTTTTATGGTATGATAAGAATAAAATTCATAAATATTTTCAAAGTCACTATGTAAGAAATGCTCTATTCCTGGTATGGGAAAAAGTGAAAACAAAAATGTATATGAAAATACCAGTCGGACTTTTAACAAGCATTTATACATCCAGATGTAGTAAATTTGGAAAAAATCTTAACATATAAAGATATTTTGAATGTGAAAGGAGAAGTTAAAATTAAAAAAGAATTGCAGAATCAAGATGTTGACTTATCATGGTGAAAGATATTAAAACACATGGCTTTTAAAAAGAGCAAACAACATTTGATCAAATAATATTAGCAGTAGATGAAAAGTTTGTAAAGAAAATGTACAACTTATTAAGCTTAAAAATGGAAGACGAACAGGTAAAAGAGACAATGATAGTATGGGCAACATTTTTTGGATATACTATAGAATTAGATAAATGGCAAAAACTTTGGGAAAGAAACTACAAGTTGACGATGACAACTTCTTATAAGAAAAACCTGTATAAAATGTTCTATAGGTGGCATTTACCACCTCTGAGATTAGCAAAGATGTTTAAAAACATGTCCCCCAAATACTGGAAACCTAATCAGATACCTTATTACCACAAGTGGTGCACATGTGCAAAAGCAAAAAATAAATAAAAACAAAACTTTGGACAAAAATACATATATGGTTAGAAAAAATGTTAAAGCAGCATATAGACTATAAGCCAGAAATGCAATAGCATTCCTCCCCAGGAGCAAGCGTCTTTTCTGTTAGAAAAGTACGATAAAGGGAATATATATTTAATATTACATGTTTTGACGGCAGCAAGAATTGTATTTGCACAGCACTGGAAAAATGAAGAAACACCTATAGAAGATGTAATAAAAAACACTAGATTGTGTAGAAATGGACAGATTGACATTAAAAATAAAAGAAAACTACTTGTTTTACCAATGGCTGGATGAGACAGGTAGAAATTATGAACCGTAAAAGTACTACTATGTAAGCAAATTGATCCAGACAATACGCTGTTCACTAAGCTGTTACGTATATAAAGAGAAAATGTATAAATAAAATGTTTTTAAAAAAGAATTATACAAGCAAAGCAACCTGTTTAGTTCACCCTCCACGTTCACATGCGTCGGAAAAACGGTCGGCAAGTAAGAAACGTTGGGATTACGGTTCCCGGTATAGTCAGAAAGAAAGCCTTTGAATAAGCATTCTGGGAATTGTAGTTTCAACTGTCGGGATAACATCGAATTCAAGAAAACGAATATAAAGCACCGGAACACTCTCCATTTGGACGGTTTAGGAATCGGGACACTCGGAAGCGCGCAACAGCCAATCAGATCGAAGAATTTCGGGACACTTAAAAAGCCGTAAGAACTTTTGCATCAACCTATCAATTTTTACACCCGGGAGAGCACCCCCCCCCAGCCAATCAGAAAGTACCTGTCCTTTTCCGCCAATTACAAATGAGATTTGCATTTGTTGACAAATTAAAGGAACGGTAATTATGTTCCTCAGCCCTATGGGAACGAAGTCTGCCGCTAAGAGATGTTAAAAGCTCCCGCCTCCCCTCACTTGGTCAACGGTGGAGCGAGGAGGAGGAATTAAAAAAAAAAGGCAGAGTAACAGCTAACTGACAGTAACGCTGACTACTCAGGAAAGGACATCCGTCACTACCGGTCCATGAATGTTTAAATCACGTGCCACTCAACCATTAAGAAAGGGATGGTTGCTACGGCCTGCCCAGGGACCGCCTCAGCTGTTGCTAAGGGGCGTGGAAACGGAAGTCGAGTTCGCCGGGGTCAGAGGCCGGCTGTGTTGATGTTGACACTAGGCCGGGCCCATAGATGGGCCATAGTAGACGCCGCTGTCAGAAGACCGGGACAGGTCCGGAAGCTTTAGGTGCCAGCGGGGAAAGGCCCTTTCAGCGAAACTCGGCTGCTCGGGACAGCCGCTTCCCTCTCGGGCGCCTCCTGGGGATTGAATGCTTCGCTTCCTTCCGCCTCCCTGCTGAGCCGAGCCGAGCCGCCGTGGGACGGCCATACGTTGTGCTTGAGCCTGTCATCCGGGCATTTGCCTCCACCTTTCCTCTCCTTTCTGCCGTCCCTTTCGACTCCTCGCCCCCGACGTCGCCCTTGCCTCCCTCTGTCCTCCCACCCTCACCCCTCCCCGAGCCCTCCTCATCCGGGTAACCTGCCCGTGGCTTAGCCCTCCCTATCCGGGCACCCGGCG
Organism: Myanophis thanlyinensis; assembly: GCA_017656035.1. Classification (NCBI taxonomy): domain Eukaryota; kingdom Metazoa; phylum Chordata; class Lepidosauria; order Squamata; family Homalopsidae; genus Myanophis; species Myanophis thanlyinensis. The sequence goes on along the minus strand of JAEANM010000182.1, from coordinate 18,739 downwards.
GCGGTCGCCCCTCGGTGCGCGGCGGTCTTCGTCTGGCCGCCGCCGCCGCTGCCGCCGCCTCGACACGCGGGTCCTTCCGCGAGGCTCCTGCCCGAGGGTCTCGTCCTTCGGTGCTCCTCCTCCTCCTCCCTGCCCCTTCCTGTCCCCTTCCCTCCCGTCCTCGCTTTGGCCATGACGATCCTGCCCAAGAAGAAGGCCTGCCCGGCTGCCGGAGACGGAGACAGGGACCAGCCCGGCTCGAGAGGGGGAGGCCCCGGCGGCCCAGGAGGGCCCGGCGGCGTAGGCGGCCCTGATTCCCGGGGTTGCCCCGGCGCCGATTCCCACCCGCGCGGCGTCGGCGTCGGAGGAGGCGTCGGACCGGGGGATCCGCATTCCGGGCGCGGCGGAGCCCGTCCCCGGGCTTCGCCTCCTCCCCCGCCGCCGCGTTGGGGACTGCCCCCCGCCGGGTCCCCTCCGCCGCCCAATCCCGGTGTTGGAGCCGGGGGCGACGGGCCGGGCCTCGGCCTACTCGATCCCGGAGTGGCCGAATCCCGGGGTGGAGTAGGCGGCGGCTGCTGCTCCGGGCCCGGCCACAGCAAGCGGCGACGGCAGGGGGGGCCCGGCGGCGGGCTTGGGCTCGGCGGGGCGGCGGGGCCTGGGGGAGGGGGAGGCAACAGTCCCGAGCAAGATGAGGTCGGCGCCGGCTACAACAGCGAAGACGAGTACGAGACGGCGGCAGCCCGCATCGAGAGCATGGACCCGGCCACCGTAGAGCAGGTACCCCTCTAGCCAAAGGACTCGAAAATCGAGAAGGGAGGCCTCTGACGGGCATGGAAAAACCCAGGGCATCGGGCTGGAGTCCGTTGGAAGCCACCTTTTGGTGTGATAACCAAAGGAGGGTCTTGGCTCAACTCTGGACTATAAGACAAAAATGGTTTACTTATCTCCCCCCCCCCCCCCAATTTGGTTAGAAATGGTCAGCCGAGACGTGGCTAAAAAGCACACTGTCTGGCCTATCAAATTGCTGCCCCTGTGGCATTCCCAGTGAGTTTACCCCGTGAAGGATGCGCGACTTTCCCGACCATTTGCAACTGTTGCTTAACGTGTATGAACTGGATGCTATGCCTCTTTTCTATTGGGAAAAAAAAAGTTGCACCAGCTTTAATTTTTTTTGTTGGCTTGCCAGTGGCATTTAGGTGTGCAAATTCAGTGCGTTGGTAGTACTGTGTCTGAAATAATTTGCTAGATTGTCAGGATTGCAACAGGGAGAAATAATCCTTTCCATATCTGGATGTAGGCCATTTGCCATTTGTATTCAGGAAAGGAGCTGTTGGTTCGAAAGGGATTGGGAGAAGGAGGCTATTGTAAGGTTTGATATACAGTAATCTGAAAGGAAGGAGACCAGTCACTGAGGACATGGACATGAAAGTGAACCTCCTCTGCTAAATCTCCTTAGCTGGTAGTGACCATGACTTGTGATCATAGAATATGAAACTATACTAATGTGAGGCAAAGGAGAATGAGGATACTAATGGAAGGATAAAGGGATCCTTTGGGTTCAAATTTGTGAAGAAGTGGGAAGCTGTCCACTGGAATGCCATGTCCTGTTTGGGAATAAAAGGTAAACATCCAGTCTCCATATGAGAGGAAAACTTCCTTCCACAAATTCCAGTTTATTTTTCGATAGCGGCAATAATGATACCGTATCTCTTGTTCCTGTTTTGCCTGCCAAAACATTTTTTTTGTCCAAAGTTTCATGCAATAAATTAAATTCACATATTTTGGTTGTTTCACTCCCCACCCCCCAAATTGGTTAGGCCAGTTGATTGATAGTTTACTTATTACTACACATTTATGAAATCACAACTAGGATATCACATCAATTAATTATACCTGATGAGGGTAAAAAAAATGGGCATGAAATTTTAACACTAGTAGTGGGCAAAAAAGGAACAAGAGCTCCACTGTAATCAGAAAAAAGGCAAGTTTGTTTTAGATTGAGAAAATTTCATAGCTGTAGAAATCAGTGAAAATTGTTTTTTTTTTCCTGCAATTTTGGAGGAGTTCCAAATATAGGTCTCCATGCTTGATTATTACCGATTAATCTGTGATTACAGTTATGCATTTGGCAACTGCCTAACAATGAGGGGGATATTGTAGAAGAAAGATTGTGAATTGGAGAGACTGAGGAAAAGTATGTTGGAAGAAATACTAACTGTTGAGATTACAGGTCCAGCAAGCATGCTATTCAGAAGTTAGATTCCAGTATTTATATGCCTGTACTGTATGTATGACTATATAACATTGATTAGGTTTCACTTATGTCTTAATTATGAAACCCAGAACATATGTTTTTAAATAAGCTGTTCTTCAGGACTGAGCAATGTGAAATTTTTCAAGTGGAAATATTTAATTGAATTGAAAATTAATGTGTGGTTAGTAAGCTTTGAGCCCTTCCATTTTAAGAATAAACAGATTTCTTTTTGATCCATTAATTGCCCGTATGGTGTTCTCAACAGGGCTATTGCTAAGCATATGTCAGACTTCCCAGGTAAACCAGACATATGATCAGTTGAGCTAATTTATTGTAAGGTTACATTAACAATCTTGCAAGTCTGAAAGTACAAATCTCCTGCTGTCTCCTTTACAGTCTGAGAAGAGGTTAGGAAAGGTCCCTCTTGAGCCTATTGCTCTACTTGTTAAGCAACTAAGGGCCATGCCCTCTCTTCTCATCATTTCCTAGGCAGCATCTCCCCATTGCTACCCACTCAAGATGTTTCTTACATAACATTTCAGCATGCTTAAAGTTTTAACTTTCTTTATAGTATACTGTCATTTCTTGACAGTATGTCAGTATGTTTTGCCACTGCTTATTATTAAAGAGCCTTCTTAGCGCAATTGCTATAAGTTAGGTCTTATGGAACATGTGAAAGAAGTCTTGCATTTGTGATTCAAATCCCTGGCTTGAGGTAAACTAGAAAACTGTCAAAATTGTGAAATACAAGTGAGTTCTCTTCATCCCAACGTACCACTAGAAGCTAATTTGAGTTAGGCATTACCAGAGTGGCTCCAGAGCAAAATTATTCACATGTTTAGCTTTAAAATACTGTAATTTCCTTGTCTTTAAATCTGCTGTGGGACCACTCCATATTGTATTGGACTATAGGCATTTTTTATCTTCCCATTTAGTAAAATTAAGCCATTTGAAGTTATTTCAGATAAAGAGATAAGTGATGTTAATGTGGCAAAAAAGTAGCTATAGCAATAACACTTAGATTTATATACTGCTTCACAGTGCTTGACAGCCCTCTCTAAGTGGTTTACAGAGTCAGCATATTGCCCCCGACAATCTGAGTCCTCATTTTACCCAACTCGGAAGGATGGATGAAGTAGCTAGAATATTCTATCTACCACCCTATCCTTCTTTTAGAATTGATGCAAAATCTAGATATCAAATGGTTGAAGCAGAACACCTGGCTTGGAATTTAACTTAAGGTTCTGGCAGGTGCAGCAATTTAAAAACATTAAAAAGCCAAATTCCCTCTGCCACAGAAAAAAAAGGCAAAGCAGTTGTTTTAAACTGTAGCACTGTGAATTTGAGTCCAGCATTTGAGGGAAAACCGATTAAATGCAACAATTAGACAACAAGGCAAGTTGCTCTGGAAAACTGCCAAGCTTTGTGAACTGAAAAAGCCCATTAAATGTTTATATTGATGTATCTAAAAGTTTAGGGCAAGTTAATTTGTCTATAATCACGAACCGTCAAGTCAAAAAGCTCTTAGTTCACGTAAAAGGCTTCTGAATAGCAGTGCAATTCAATTAAGTTCTGGGACAGGCCAACTTGATACCCTGTTTGAAAGTCTGTGGTACTAATGTGCCAGATCCTAATTAGCGTACTATATTCTGTTAAGATGCACATGATTGGACTGTCGACAATAATTATGAGGAGTAATACAGTCTGGGGCATGTGAGCAGTGTGTTTTAGGGTTAGATCAAGCAGTTTGCCCTTTCTTCTAAAAAAGGGGGAAGGGATATATTTTGGTAGAATTCATATTAATCTATGTCACTCGCTGTCTTCCACTGACTGGATCTTCCTCTTTTGGGAAAAAATGCTTGTGAGTATGAGGTTTCAGAGGCTTAGAAAATTGTAACATGATACTTGTTCCACTAAGATGGAACGTTAACATTTGGCAATTATATTATTTAATAAATAGACTCTGCAGTTTTGGAAATTTGAAAATTAGTCCTGCAATTTCCCTAGGGGTAAGAGATTCAAGTTGTAAGCCAACTACAACGTTACCCTAGTACAGTGATGGCGAATCTATGGAACACGTGCTGGAAACAGAACGCCAAACCGTCCCGCAAGCTTTCTGGCACGCCAAACCGTCCCACGTACAATGCGCAGCTCCTCTGGTTCCGCATCCCGTTCTCGCGCTCCATCTCGCACAGTCCTTGCAGCCCGTTCTTTTGCCGCAAGGGAGCGCCGAAACCTGGAAGCGCAGTGTCCCAGCGCGCATGCATGCTCCGAGAGCCGAACGTCTGGTTTCCAATATGTGCATGCGCCAGCAAGCTATTTGTCACACATGCATGTACGCCATGCTGGGATGCTGTGCTCCCAGTGCGGTGCTCCCGCACGGCAAAAGCCAGCTGGCTAGGGCACAACGGAGCGCAAGAACTGGCTGCGTGGGCTGCGTGTGAGAAGTGTGAGAACGAGATGCGGAGTCAGCGGGGCTGCGCGTGGCTCACGGGACAGTTTGGCATGCCCTTTGGGCACGAAGGATGGCACTTGATGACACAAAAGGTTTGCCACCACTGCCCTAGTATTTTAACATAGGACCAGAAATTATGTTAATAAAGCAACAGTTATTATGGAGCTCATTAAAGAAGCCCTACATAATACAAATTATTTCAGACCATGCAGGGTAGCTCATCAAAATCTCTCTGAAATGTTCTAGGCATAGCAGGTAGTTTTGGGAAAAGATATAACAAGAGTAAATGCATGTGCAAATATGTTGAACTATACTGTCAGAGTATTCTTAGATGCTGGATACTTACTTCTGAGGAGACAGTTATTTACTTTGAAGTGTCTTATTGTTGTTGATTTTTTTTCATGATTATAGTAGATATGAGCCTTAATTGCATGTGCTGATCTCTGTATATCTGCTTACTTGTTCCTCAAAAATGAATGAGCAAATCTGAAGAGAAATTTAGATGATTATTTTGCCTTAATCTTTCTACAGTTCTACAGAAAGTATCTACTATGGTGATTTCTAACCATCTACCTAAGCATCCACATTTGTTGGATTGTAACTCCCATCACTTTCACTCAATACATTGGTCAAGGATTGAGCTTACATAAGAATACAGTTAGAGGGGCATGTGGAATAAATTGAAGGTAGTTTTTCCTTTTTTTTTTTATTTGAGCGGAAGTCTTGGAATCAGTATTGATTCTGGTGACTGCCTGGAAAACCTCTACAGTTTTCTTGGCAAGATTTCAGAAATGGTTTGCCATTGCCTCATTCCTAGGTCTAAGAGAGAGTGATAGGCCAAAAACCACCCAGCTGGTTTTATGCCTGTGGCACAATAACTTCTAATGGTCTGGTTTCTACCCTGATGTTTACCACTGCACCAAAGTGGGTCTCTTTCATTTTAGCTTAGATCCAGGCTGCAAAATGTGCTACTAAGTAGCTCAGTGGACTCTGACTAAATGAGGTTGGATTTCATATGTTCATGGTTCTGTATAAGAATTAAGATTTGTACAGAAAAGGAGTTTGAACTATTTAGATACAGATAATCCTCAACATTTGGGACAGGAATTTCTGTTGTAAATCATTATGATTGTAAATCCTTGTGATCATACAACCAGACCTGATTTTATAACCATTTTTACCACAGTCATAAGTCAAGTCACTGTGATTATAGGTGTGAATCCAGTTTAATGAATGGTGTGCTTTGCTGAAAACTGGCAAAAAATATTACAGATCATGACTAGAGCCAATCTGGTTATATACATCAAAATTGCAAGTGACCTTCAATCATTCATAAAAATGTGTAATACCCTTATCACAATCATGCTGAAAAATTGCACACACATACAGTATAATTTGTTTAGCCACTTTGCAAAATATGAAAATGAACATCTTCCTTTCCTTATATCCTTAACTGGGGGCAAGGCACAGTTTTCATCTATTCCAAATAATATATCATAACAAAGAGAAATCTTAATAACATTACTGATTTGAATGTTTCAGTGGCAGGTTACATGCCAAATGTACTTAGGATAAGATGCAACTGTTGCTCAATTTATCTGTAATTATAATGAAATATCATATAGCTTTTTTACAGACAGTCCTAGGCTTATGACCATTTGCTTAATAGTGGTTCTAATTAACAGCCACTGAAAAAAATCATTTATGATATAAAATTGAATTTACAACCCTCACCTTACACCCCCCCCCTCCTGTCATATGATTGCAATCTGGACACTTCACAACCAGTTCACATTTACAATTGGTTGTAATATCTGCTACCCCCTATTTTACTAACCCACTCTAATTTCATCTCAATATACATACATTTATTTCCTAACCTCAGTTTGGAAGTGAATTGGTAGATGAAGGACAGTGAAGGTGGAAAATGATACATAATTTTTAACAGTTGAAGTAATACCTATGTGGTTTTTTTATTAAATAGAAAGAATATGAACAAGAATGTTACAGTTGCATAGTTGAGAAGGTGAGAAGCAGAATATTCCATGTCTTTTCTACTAATTTGTAGGGAATAGTGAATCTGCAGAATGGTGAATTTTGTGGAGTGGCAAGTCTGGATGTGTTGTTGACATATCTGGAAGTTTCCATAGCCTGGGGCAACCTTCTAGGTGTCTGGATTACAACAACCATAATTCCTTAGCTCTTCTACCTATTGCTGAGAAGTCTGGGAATTAGAGTTATCATATATGTGATATAATCAGATTGCAGCATTGTACCTATTTCTTACAAGAATTACAGTACATTTTCTTTTTATATTTATCTTCTCTCATTTTAATGTGCCAGATTGCCTAGAAAAGTTTCTAATGAACTAATCAACTGAAGCATCATAGTGTTCCTGCCTTATCCAGTGAAAAGTATAAGTTCTTTTAAAGCCTGTTAAGTCTAAATGGTCACGTTATGTTGTTACCTGATAATACAGGTGGTCCTCAAGTTATGGCCACAAAAATTGAGCCCAAAATTTATGTTGCTAAATGAGAAATGTGTTAAGTGAGTTTTGCCCCATTTTATGACTTTTATGACATTTTATACCCCATTTTGCCACATTTGTTAAGGGAATCACTGCAATTGTTAAATTTATCAACCTGGTTGTTAAGTGAATCTGGCTTCCCCATTGACTTTAGTTGGCAGAAGGTCACAAAAGGTGATCACATGATCCCAGGTCACTGCAACGCAACCGTTGTAAATATGAACCAGTTGTCAAGCCTCCGAATGTAAATCACATGACCATGGAGTGCAGCAGTGGTCATTAAGTGTGAAAGTGGTCATAGTGCCATCTTATCTTTGAATGGTCACTGAATGAACTGTGGTAAGTCGATGACTACCTGTAGTACATTGTTTCTCAACCTTGGTGACTTTAAGATGTTTGGACTTCAACTCCCAGAATTCCCCAGCCAGCTTTGCTGTAGTAGAATTCATTAGAGATCTTCATGCATGCAAGCCTAAGGAAACTTCACAGGATAATAAAAAACATATTGGAGGTTTTTTTCCCTCCCCGTCCCCCTTTTTTCCCTTCAGTGATAAAGATTGCTAAATTGGCAGAAGAGCCATAGAGACACAAACATCTGGAGAACACTACCGTAGTTGGAGAAACTGCTCTGTATTCTCTTTGCTAAGTATTAATTGATGGTGAGAATGCCAGTTTGAAAAGTAGCCAAAGAAGGAGGTTTCGCATGAAAACATAACACTTGAAGCATCCACAGTTTTTTTTTCTGTCTGGGATTATATTGCTTTTTATTCATTGTTGATCTTTGTCTCCAAGAAACACAGTTGGAGTAGGCCTAAACTTCTAGTACACAAAACAAATACACATTTGAAAACGTTTTGTTTTCAATATAGCTTCAGGTATGAAGCTTTTAAATAACCACTAAGATATTGTTCTGAACAATCAGTGTTCCTTTTTAATACAGGATTCATTCATTAGTAGGCTGCTTTATGCTCTTCTTGTAATTCTTGTAGCAAAAAACGTTCTGGTGGACTAGAGATTGCTTTTTGGTTTTCAGAAAATTGTTTTATGACTGAATGTTTACAAGATTGTAGAGCAAAGCCAGAAAGAAAAGGAAAAAAAAGCCAGTAGAAGTTTCCAGAGGAACGTCTTGTTTATGTCCCTAATCTAGTGCCCTGACTCTACAAATATTTTCTTTCCTTAATCTGTTCAAATTCAGTGTTACTCGAACTGATAGGGAATGGTGAAAAGGTAGAATTGCTAACAAAGGGAATAAAAAAATCTTGATCACTTAAAAATCTAGCTCTCGCTGTTGCCAGTAGATGGCAATGAAACTATTTGAGCCAAAGACAAAAGGCTCAATAAATTTGGCGTAGCATTCTTTTGAATTACCATTAATACAAGTTTTTCAAATTACTTGTGTGCCATCATGTTGGTGTCACCTTGTAATGACTAAAGTCTTTAATAGATTACTGGAAGACAGTATGCAGTAGGTCATTAAGTGATCATTTCTTGAACAAAGTAATGTACCTATTCAATATAGATATATCTCAATTAATACAAGTCATGAATCCCACAAAATGGTTGCATTATTTCAAATTTACAATATTCAAAGTGATCTTTCTATGAAAAATAGGGTAATTGGCTCCTGCATGAAACATAAATGTTTACATATTAATGAAACTCTGTAAAAGAGGATAAACGTTTATGCAAAGTACATTTGCTATCTCCTGTATTCTGCAGGTGCATTAAATACAAGTTGCTATTACTTCATAATTTGCAGTAAATCAAGTAGTGCGCTATTTAGACTCACACTAATTGTAAGCTACTTCTTTGCTTGAAGCAATAATATATGAAATTGTGGGATTTACCTCAAAAGTGACTGAATGTGTTTATTTAGGAAACGATTATTTAATTAGAGTGTGAAGAGGGTGTTTTTCCTTCTTTTTTTCTTTTGAAAAAAGCAAATTGCTAATCCTCCTGTAGGTTGCAGAGTTGGATATATGGGTAGGAGAATGCAGAAAACAGAATTGTATAAACAGGCATGTCTGAAGGGCTGTTTTTAAAGCTCTGGGTATTTGCAAAAAATATGGATGTCAATACCAAAATGAGCTTGTAATCACGAAGCTTCTGGAGGGGTGCCTTATCCTGTACCTTAGCTGTTCTCTTCCTGCTTCATTACCTCTCACTTTCTCTGTACAACAAGCATGGAAGGTGAAGAGCTTTAATTTGACTTTTGAATATGGGAATTGTGCTTACTGGGTTCAATCTAAGAAGTTGGGGCTGACCTGTAAAGCCTTAAATGGTTTAGGATCAATAAAAGGATTACTTCCACTTGCAAACTGACAATCTGTCAAGATTTGTAGGAAGAATCCCATACTGTCAACAGCCCATCCTTCCAGCACACATAGGAAAAGAGCCTTTTTCCTCTATTGCTTCCAGAAAAAGGAGCACTTCCTTAGGAGTTGTGTTTGGCCCCTACTCTTTTGGATTAAAAAAAAAATCCTTGAAGACATTTCCGATCAGGTTTTTAATTAATTGGATGCAATACAAATGTGACGGTTAATTTATGTTTTATACTCTGTTTCAATTTTAAATTTTGGTTAGCTGCCTTACATACTTATAAATAAGAAGGCAAAGTATAAAACATATATAAATACAATTGTGCATGTTTCAATTAATGCCAATCCTAATTCTATTCTTGGTTACAGCACAATTTGGAATTAACTGGGGCCATTAACCCAGGGTTGTAATGATCGCTGCTTGGGATGGGCAACCTCTAGTGGGCAGCAGAGTTATTGCATGCGGATAATCTTTCTTCTCCAACATGGCTTTTCCACTTGGTCCCTCTTTTTATAAGTAATCATGGGTAGAACAGGAGAGAAAGTTAGTTACGTTGCCCTCCCTCATTTGCAGGATGGGGATGCTATCTAACTTGCTGACATCTGCCCCTCTTGTCACCAGCAGGAACACAGGTTCGAGAAGGCGCTGAGAGAGAAGAAAGGGTTCATCATAAAACAGATGAAGGAAGATGGGGCCTGCTTATTCCGGGCTGTGGGTAAGTCCTGCCTGCTGATGGGATCTACCTTAGAGAGGTTGGACAGCTGGCAGCACTCAAGCTGAAATGAATATCTTCCCTCAGTTTCTTAAGGTACATATAAACCTTAGGTCAAATATTTACATTGTGTTAGCTGTAGTATTTCAGATCCGGTGTTAGATTTCTGTATTGCAGATTTAATCATTAACATGGTGACTCACATTTAACACTCAACAATTGGTATTAGGCTGCTTGTAGCCGGGATTAAAACATCCAAATGTCCAGGACCCTATTGAAAATAGGATCCAGTTACTGGCATATTGGAAATAAGGTGATCATCTTGATTTTTTTGTCTGCCCTGTTGCTGCCATGTTTTCACTTTTAACCACATTTTGGTCCTTAATGCAATTTACTTAATTTGGTACTTGGCTTGAGATGAAGGTAATTTTTTAACCTGAGCCAGAGACCTAGTAGTGAGATGAGAAAGAATCAAGTACTCAGGCAAGTTCAGACTTCCAGTATTTTCTCTGAGCCGGAAATGTTAATAACGTTTAACTTTTGCTGGGGAAAAACAATCCACATATATTTTATTGCTTTACTAGCTGAAAACTATTTTGGTATTCGATACCTGTTGTTGGTTATCTGATTGATGTTTGTAGAAGAATCTGTTGCCATGTGTATACCAGCGATGGAAAAGCTCTGGACCACTAGATCTTTTCTTTCCCTCCAAACAGAGAACACCCTTCAATTGGGACTCCCTTATAAATCAGAAAATAGGAATATTGGCTAAGCAGAGTTGTTGCTTGAAGACACTAAGGCTTTAGAGAATATTGTGTTCTACTCAGTGGTGGGTAGCCTATGGGATTGCAAACAGGAAACAAAACTTCTGTGCTCCCCACTCCTCTCCCCCACTCCTCACCCCCACTCACCCCTTCACCCCGGCCTGCAGTCCTGAAGGTTTTCTGGCCATGTTTGCGGGTTTAAGGAGAAAATGAATGTCAATTGGTCCATTATCTTGATATTTGTACTGCTTTAAGCATGATTGATATGCAAAGAGGAGACATGGACTTGCTGAAGGATTTTTACATGACATTAATAAGGTATTATCACTGTACATTATTTAAAAATAGTAATGTTTATGAAGTACAAGGCTGAATTTATTATGGTTACATAGTCCCAATGAAGTTTGAGTTGTTTTACTCTTTATCAGAAAAATATTTTTCCATAGATAAGCAACCTATAAGACATAAATGAAATCTACTAATACAGGGGTGTCTAACACAAGGCCTGTGGGACAGATGTGGTCGGATCTGGCCTGTGGGGGCTGTCCTGGAAAATGTAAGGGATTGGTCTACTACCCAATGCAGCTTTGGCCCGGTCTACCCACTGCAAAGAGAAAACATCAGGACAGCATGGTTTTGACCCAGTCTACCCAGTGCAAAAAGGAAACATACCAGCAGTTTGGGGAGTGGCATCAAGCTGGCCACACCCACCCAGTTGGTCATGCCCACCCAGCCAACCACGCCCAGTGAGTGGCATCAAGCTGGCCACACCCACCCAGTTGGCCACACCCACCCAGTCAGCCATGCCCAGTCAGCCCACCCCCAAAGTCAACCACAGCCCTCATGCAGCCCTCAATGAAATTGAGTTTGACACCCACCCCCCGTACTAACATCTTTTTCTGTCCGTCCAAGTCAGCTGTTCTTCTGCACAATCTTGATACTATCTCAAACTTAATATATCTCCAAAACTCATTTTTTATTTTATTTTATTTATCAAATTAATTTGCCACCTATTTCACAGTTCAGACAAAATTTAACATCTTAGTTTTCCTCCTTAGCTGTCCACTCACTGAATGTTTTTCTTTAATCTATCAGTACTCCTCTTTAGCTAACTGTGAAATTCTGCTCTTATTTGTTCACAATCATGCAAGTTTCCTTTGGACAGAATAGTAAAAATTAAGTTCATTGTCATTGGCAGGCTGAAACCCTGGTTAATTTTACTGACTCTTGTAGCTTCAACTTTATACTGCTCCTGCCCCACTCACTCTATACTTTTATAATTCTTATAATGCAGTGCCTCTTTGTAAATCCCTAAATGGTTTCCTGTCTACATTTCATATCATGGATGTTCCTTCATCTTTCTTCTGTGACTTTCCTCTACATCCTTATCTGCGATATACCTTTGGCCTTTTGAGATAGGGAACATTTGATCCATAACCTGGAGGTACCCAGTTGGACTGCCTCTTTCAGCCCCAGTTTGCTATACCTTCTGTATAGCAATGGCACTTTAAAAGATTGCAGCTTTTCAAATATGCTTGTGATTTATTTGTGGGGGGAGGGAGGCATGGTGTTACCTGGGTAAAGAAGAGCCAATCGCCCCGAGTCCTGCGGGAGAGGGGGCGGTATATAAATTAAATAAATAAATAAAATAAATAAATCTCTCCCTTCATATACTATGACACTTCCTTCCCTGCAGCACAGTTGTTCTGAATGGATACTTCCTTAAGGCCAAATGTTGAGTAGTGAAGCAAAGTTTTGCTGGGGAGGAAAGGGGATATAGAGGTCAGAAGGAAGAAAGTATGGTTATGAGATAACTCCGTTTCCTGCAGAAAGATTCTGTGCTTTGGCTGGAAAAGAGTTCTCATCTGTAACTCTGTTTCTATTGGCAAAATTTTATTGATTCGTTTATGGAATGTTATAGAATGCTACAATTATGCATTCATGATACTATTTTTTTCCAAAGAATTGTTGTAAATTTGGTAAGCAAACAAGAAAGAAGAGTACTTAGGGGGGAAAAAAAGTAAGAATAAGACTGGGAAGACTGTGTTGATTGCAGTTCCATGGATTTTTGTTCAGTTACAATAAAGTACAGGTAATTTTTGCTTAACAACAGGAATTAATGGGGACTGGCAACTCCGCAGGGGGGATTTGATTTAAATCAAGTCGATTTAAACTAACAAAAAGGCTTGATTTAAATCAACTCAATTTAAAGCATAATTTTAAAATTCCTCCTCTGACCTGCTGTAGACTCATAGACGGTCCCAATTTGCAGAGTATTCAGCCTCATGCTCCATAATGAAGCTCCATTTCATGCTGAATAAACTAAATTATTAATGTATCTTAAATAGAAAACTATCTTTAGACAGATTTTTACTCCAAAAGTATTTTATTAAAATAAATTTGATAAAAAAATCAAAAAATCTGATTTAAATTTAAAAAAAATCAATTTAAATTTTAAAAAATCCATTTTTTAATTTAAAAAAAAAATCATCAATTTTTATCCACCCTGCAACTTTGTCACTGAGTAATGCGGTCAAAAGAGTGCAAAGTCACATGATTGCACTGACTTATGACAGCAGTTGCAGTAGTTCTGGTTGCTATCATTAAGTGAATCCAGCATGGGTCATTAGGTGTCACGTCACATGATCACCATTTGCTGGCTTCCTGGTGAACTTTGCATGTCAGAAGCTGGAAGTGAAGGTCACAAATTGTAATTACATGACGGTGGGGAAAAGTGACAGCCACAACTGTGAGGATTAGTTGTAAGTCTCCTTGTCCTGTTGTAACTTTGAACATGGTTCAACGTTCCAATGATTGTTAACTGAGGGCTATCTATGTTAGCTAGGACTAGGAAATGATCCAAACCCTTCCCAAAATAATGAGATTTGAGGAGGTTCTTAACCCCTTTTCTTTACCAAAAGGCAGCCATGTGACAAAGATCAGTGATGTTTCACTACTGGGAGACTTTTGGACAAGAGAATAATAGAGATGGATAAATGTTGGAAAAGATGTGCTGAGAGAAAATCAAGAGTTTTGAAAGTGAGGAAAAGAACTTTATGCAAGGATAGGGACTGGATAAGAAGTTGGAAAAGGGCTTAGGAAAGGCACAGGATCAAAAATAATGAGACTGGCAACTGCCTTCAAAAGCTGAGTATTGGGTGGATAAGATGATTAAAAAAAAAAAGACTAGAATTCTCCAGGCAAAAGGTGTCCAGGTCTGACAACATTTTGCTGGATGGAGAAGGGGCTCACCTTATTTCTATAATGTTGTAAGACAAGTAAATGAATGTCAAAGGGGGAAAAAACATAATTTGTACCTGATGCTGCTAGTCCTTGCGACCAGTCCCTTAGCAACCTTTTGATGTTATTACCCAAAACATCATTAAAACCTGATTCCGAAGTTCTAATGGCTGCACCCACCTCCATGGTCATGTGACCATATTTTGGGTACCCAGCAACTGGCCTGCACTTATGGTTGTTTGCAGCACTCATGTGACCGAAGTTTACTACATTTTGTGGTGTTGTCTTCCATTTTCCAGTTTAAAAAAAAAAAAGGCCCAGAGCGAACAATGGATTCACTGTGTTCATTTAGCAATCAGAACAAAAAAGGTAAAATCACGTGGGTCACCTGATGATCCACTTTATGACCATCACAATTTATGAATGGAATTTCCAGGTTTAATTACAGCCATAAGTCTAGAACTACCTGTGCAGTAGGGTGGATACAGACATGAATAAGATTTTTTTAAAAATCAGATAGAAAAAGGAGAATGGCAATCATAAATATGAGCAGATGGCAGTATCATAGCTAGTTGTGGAAATGGGATTAAATAGACAGCAGATCACACCTGGGATAGAAAAGTAAGGTTGGGTGTTTGTATTAGGAATGCTTGAAAGCCACGGGTAACGACTGTCCAGGGATAAGCAGAGGACAGAAATAAGAGCATACCAAGGGCAGAACCCAGAAGCAGTCCAAGTATAGTTGCTACCCACAGACCTTTCAAGACAGATTCTGTTCTAAAATGAGTGTGAAGTGAAAAAAAAAAAAATTGTATGCTGAGTTTTTGACTATTTGTTCAAATATTTTGCTCAGAGGGTGATCAGTCTTTATAGAATGCAATCATTTTGATCTAGGTTAGATTTTGCTTTTCAAAAGTAGCTTAATAACTGTCTCTTTTAAATTGGCTCTTGGACCAAGCTGTACATTCTCTCTCTAGAGAGATATAAGCTGAAAAGGACCAAGTCAAGTCAAGTAGGTTTTATTGTCATTTCAACAATATACAGTACAGTACACAGTGAAATGAAACAACGTTTCCCCAGGACCAAGGTGCTACATCAGACAACATAGATAAAAAAAGAAAAGGAGCAAGATACAGAACTACACATAGCTCTAAAACTAAGAACTTAGAAGAAAGCTAAGTACACAAGTATTTATGGTTCCAGTTTCTTTGTATTGAGGAGTCTGATGGCTTATGGAAAGAAACTGTTACACAGTCTGTTTGTGCGGGCCCGAATGCTTCTGTGGCTCTTTCCAGATGGCAGGAGAGTAAAGAGCGTGTACGAGGGATGTGTGTGGTCAGCCACAATGTTTTTGGCTTTATGGATGCAGCGTGTGGTGTAAATATCCATGACAGAGGGAAGAACAACCCTGATGATCTTCTCTGCCATCCTCACTATTCGCTGCAGGGTCTTGCAATTCGAAACTGCAATTCCCAAACCAGGTGGTGATGCAGCTGCTCAGGGTGCTCTCGATGGACCCTCTGTAGAAGGTTGTGAGGATGTGTGGTGGAAGCTGTGCCTTCCTCAGTTTCCTCAGAAAGTAAAGACGCTGCTGGGCCTTCCTTGTTATGGAACCAGTGTTGGGGGACCAGGTGAGATTCTCCACCAGGTGAACACCAGGAATTTAGTGCTCTCTATGATCTCTACGGAGGAGCCATCAATGTTCAGTGGGGAGCAGTCGTGTTGTGTCCTCCTGAAGTCAACAACCATCTCTTTTGTTTTGTCTACATTCAGACATTCAGTGATTGACTAGCCAAAACACCATGTCCTCATCCTCAAACTTAAAATAATTGAAACTCATCCCATTCCTATGATCCAGTCAGTGTTTAACAAGTTGCTTACAACATTGTGAAATGGTTCCTGAAACTACATTCTTGTAATTCACATGTGGCTTTAAATTTTTGTAGAAATCTGAAACTTCCATTCGGTGTTATTTTTAAGTGAGAAAGCATCCCTTTCTGTTTCTCTTTTCTTCACAGCCTAGCTACATTTACTAGAAAAACTAGTGACCTGGTCGCTTTTATGAGAAGCACATGCTAGAAATTTCCTGCTAGTTAGTGGTAATGAGAATACTGACCACTTTGTTACTCATGCTTTGAATTTTCTGAGTAAAACCTCATTTCTACTTTAAAATGTTTGGTCTGTGCAGAGCCTCATATAAAACTTAGTGTGGGATAAAACAATTCTCCTTTTCATATATAGCATAGTCAGTGGTAATTTTAAACATGATACATTAATACAGCAGGTGACATATGAAGCAGTGAAATTTAAATGGAGCATCATTTTGACAAAGTCAAAAAGGCTTATCTGAAATTAAGTGGATATAGCACTGCAATAATGTCTGGATTCAAATTGCAACATAGTCGTGCAATTGTAAATCTGGACAAACTAGCTAGCAGTTAGTCTCTATTACTCCATCAGTAAATACCGTAGATTCCGTGTAGTTGCTGTTATTACTCATTGACTGCATTCATCACTGAGTAGAGAGTAAGCTACTTTCAGTCACTTGTTTGCTATCATTTTGCTTTTCTTTGTTTTCATGTATGGATATTCACTGTGGGGAATGTATAAATTGATATGTTGTCTGAATTTGGAATGCTGGCTAAATACAGCCAGAGGAGAAATGCTTCATTTGTTAACAATTATTATTTAAGGCCAACAATCCTTGCTTGAGACAGCATGCTGAATTTTGAAAGTTTATATGTAAACTATGCCTGAATTCAGGACTCAAACCAGACAGTGATGCAGCTGCTCTGGAATTCCAGATTAGCCTTTTACAAGTTAGCATTCCCCAAATGTATTTTGACTACAATTTGTAGAACTTTTATAACCCATGCTGGCTGGGAATTGCAATAACATTACATCCGGAGTACAGCAGCTTTAGGAAGACTGGTCCAGATGATTCATACAAGTAAGCTAGTTGCTTTTTGTTGCAATCTAAAGAATCAAAGGCCATATATGAAGACCCGCTGCAACAAAAGTGGTGCCAATCAAGCTGCCTCTTACATTATTATTCTTGCCTGACTGGAATTGGATAATAATACTTCTAGCTTGACACCCTCCATCCTCCACATGATAAATACTGTGCTAGTACCATTGATGAACAAAGATTCTCCCTTTCTATTGTGAAATTTAAAGAGAGCTAATATAATTACTTAACTGAGACCTTTTAATCTACAGTATACAGGCTTGAGATGTTAAAATGTCAGTTACAGTCTACCATTATAGTTTGGCAGATAGGTTTGGAGAAAGCTTGTAAAACAGTTGTGTTTTAAGTGCTGAAAGGATGCTTCCTGTGGAAAGTTCACTAACAATAATATCCCGTTCCATATGGACAAATTTATAGTTCCATTTACTTCCCTTTTTATTTTTGAAATGGTGGCAGATAACTTTAAGTGCTCCTGTTTGTTACTGAATGCCTACCTGCCTTTCCAAACCCCTCTGCATAAATGGTTTTGTCCTACAGGGTTTTTCTTTCAGGAAACCACAAAGCAGCAATAAATCTCCATCATGGGACCCAAAGAGCTTACATTTTCAGGCACTTGTACATTAAATAATACCAAATGTAGTACATGTTGAGAAACCTACTATACTAAATTACAGGTTGAACTGCTACTGTTCAAGCATTCATTTCTGTACTCTATAGTAACTTACTATTTTTCCCTTTTAATTATGTTAAACAAGTTAATTTCCTTCTTGTCTTTTTGCTGGCTGTTCTCCTATTTTGTTTAAATAATTGAGTTTCTGGAAGAATTGACGTGCGTTCTACGATTGAGCTAATTTTACTCAACAGTTAAACTTTTGGTTCTACTAACTCTCTTTCCTTGGAGATATCATAAAGTAGTTTCTTGTATGAATCTATTGTTTTCCCCTTTCATCTTGCTTAGATGTTTAATTTTATTATTCCTGTTATCATTTACTTGGCACTTTTGGCCTTTCAATCTATCAAATCTGTCCTGGTGGCGCAGTGGTTAGAATGCAGTATTGCAGAGTCACTCTGCCCATAGTCTGGAATTCTATTCCTCACAGGCTCAAAATTGACTTAGCCTTCCATCCTTCCAAAGTTGGTAAAATGAGGATCCAGATTCTGGGGGCAATATGTTGACATTATAAAAAAAAAAATTTCTGTAATCCTTGAAATCATAATATTATCTCTCTTCTGTCTGGGTGGTATAATTTTGAAAGAAGTTATATGAGCACAATTTGAAAATAAAATATTAACTGATAACTTCAGTGAGTTGCTATGTGTTAATGCTTTCTCATAATACCTGTGAGATTTGTGTACATAGATGTATGCCTGGCCAGCACCTGATTTGGAGACTTCCAGAACTGTGGAATGGGTGGGACCCCCAATATGATTATATGCACATATGGTTTAGGTTTAGGTTTTATTTGATTTATATACCACCCCCTCTCCCTAGGGACTCGGGGCGGTGCACAGCCAATAAAA
>JAEANM010000181.1:0-42771 GCA_017656035.1 Myanophis thanlyinensis | reverse complement strand
TTTTTCTGCGAGCCAGATGAAATTCTCAAAAGAGCCACACCTGGCTCGCGAGCCATACGTTCCTGACCCCTGGTCTAGTGGTTCAGGCACCAGACTAGAAAGCAGGAGACTGTGAGTTCAAGTTCCACCTTAGCCACGAAAGCCAGCTGGGTGATTATGGGTCAGTTACTCTCTCTCAGCCCAATTCACCTCATATGGTTGTTGTGGGGAAAATAGGAGTAAAAATAATAAAGGCAGGTTTAAAATAAATAAAAATTAAGACTCAATGCAAGATAATATAATAAAATATATTATTTGGGTTAATTGAAATTCGGTTAATTGGCTTCATACAGATAGTCCTCGACTTAGAACAGTTCATTTAATGATGTTCAAAGTTACAACGGTACTGAAAGAAGTGACTCATGACAGTTTTTCACACTTACAGCTGTTGCAGTGTCTCTATGGTCATGAGCAAAAAGATAGTTTGCTTTATAATTTACTCGTTATATGGGTGATTTGCTTTCTGTGATCTCTAATATGCATGGTGGGTCCTTCTAGAAAAGTCTGGAAGATTGGGAGAAGTGGACCAATTTTAAAAATATAACAAAACTTTTTTTCCACAATTTATCACAAAATGCCTGAAAAAAGGAGTTCCCAGAGCTACTTTGCTTACCAGAATAATAGAAAGAGCAGAAATGTTATCTCCAGCAAGTTGACTCAGTGATATATGTACTTTGTAACTTAATGTCCATGAACTATTTATCTTGGCAGAACTGGTAGAATCAGCAGACAACTCTCCATAGTCAGCCCTATTTTAATTTTCAGGATTTGACCCAAATGTTTAGATCAGGTTTCCATTCAAGTGAAAAAAAAAAATATTGTAAGAACTATTGTGTTTTTTTTAGAGCTTAGTGGCTGAGATGAAAAGATGAACTGTGGTTAGAGTCTGTGCATAATTACTTATGCTCAACCATCAGTCTAGATAATTGCAACTTAGTATGAAGCCACTCTTGGAGAATATTTGGAAAGTGTTGCTAACATATTTTCCTGAAAATAAGACCAACCCAAAAATAAGCCCTAGCCTGATTTTTTTGGGGATGGGCCTAATATAAGCCCAGCCCTAAAATAAGCCTGAGGAGGAGCATGGCCAGCACCAGAGGTGGCGAGTGTGTGGGGTGCAATGGTGTCTGGCAGCAACTACACCCGCCAGCCCCTTGGTGCAGTGCATATAAGTCCAAGTGGGGCGGCAGAGGTGGGAGGGGAGAGACAGGTGATCTGGACGTATTATGCAACTGCCTGGCTCATGGGAGGCTCATGAGAGGCTTGCATGGCAGCACCAGTAGCAAGCAGAGGCATGGGGGGAGATGGATGGAGTCCCCCGGCGCATTGGGATCACCTGCCTTCCCACCCTGTGCTTCTGCCTCTGTCTGATTTTGCCACTTTTTGCGCAGACGGAAACTTGAAGCTTCGTCTGATTGCATATGAGGTGCTTTGTAATGGAGCTGATCGCTCCATTTCAAAGCACCCTATTTGCAAGCAGATGAAGCTTCCACTCTCCGTCATTTCTCTCTCTGGGCGAAAAGTGTTTGGCTGCCTATGGGACACTTGGGAATGGAGCAAATTGCTCCATTATCAAGCGCCCCTATAGACGCCAAAACATTTTTCACCCAGAGGGAGATAAAGCCTGCTGTGTTTCAAAGCAACCCATTTGCAAGCAGATAAAGCTCCCAGTCTGTCATTTCTCTGTCCGGGTGAAAAGCGTGTCCACCCTAGGAGGCCCTGTTGCAGCCACAGGCAAGCAGATGGTGGGAGGGAGCAAGTGGGTGGCCACAAAATGAGACACCCCCCAAAATAAGGCCTAATGGGTTTTTTTGGTCCAGAAAAAAAAATAAGACCTGGTCTTATTTTGGGGAAAACATAATAGTACTAAATGTGGTAGTTGGATTGGATTTTGATGCAGGCATATTTTGTGAATTTTATAGTTTTGTGAACTACTTTTGAATAAAAATAATGGCTTTGAGTTTGCTTTTAAGCCCAGTTCACATGTGTTTAAATAAGCTAATTGGTTAACTGTGGAACTTGCTAACACTTTAAATATGCTTTAGAAAGCTTGAATGCTGAACAGTTAAATTGATAGAGATACGTAGCCAAATTTTATCTATCCTAGTATATTGGTTTTGGAATCCCCTTTCTAAAGAAATAAGAGTTAACTCATCTTTGCTACTTTTTTAGATTGGCAATAAAATCTGTTTTACATATGTTGGATTTTGATGGATTTTAAATGACTTTGCCCTGGTTGCTTTAAAGTTTATTTGTTCTGGTTAATTTTAAATTGTTTTATGACTTTGTTCATTGCTTTCAGTGAAGAGATAATTTATACATATTTTAATAAATAGTGGAACGATAAGTCAAACTGATTAATTATCAGGATGCTGAATGAAAAATTTAAAAATATATTTTCTCAGTTGGTTGATGTAAAGGCAGGAATTTTAACTTGTGGCACCGAAAAGCTAGGCTGTGCCAAAGGGATTATAGGATTAAACAACTATTTGGGTTGAAGTCTGAATCATTATGAAGTGTCACCAAAGTTGTCAAGAGAAAGAAGAATACAAATTCTCCATTTATAAGCAGATGCCAATAGTATGAGATTTGTAACATGTCGACACTGCATAAAGTTTTGTTAAGTATTTCTGCAGCAGTGTGGGTTGAGCAAAATAAATTATTTGATAACATTTTGGGTTTTCAGTTTTCATTAAAAATACCCAAACAGTGTTCTTCTATGACTGACTGACTGACTGACTGACTGACTGACTGACAGAATTGAATTTAGAATAAAGAGAAAAAGTACTGTATATATTTATAAGCAAGTCTAAATATGCAGTATATTTGAGAACAAGATGAGGGATCTTCATTATGTTGAAAACATTTTTAAAAATAAAATTAGGAAAGGTACAGAGGCACTGCATGTTAAACCAGCATGCAGACTGGTGATTCTTCATCACTATTCTAGCTTATGTATGGTACAAAAACTTTTCTGCTTTATTTTTCATTGAGTAATTCTTATACTGTTTTCCCTTTAATTCTACAAAATGTATTTTTCCATAAAATAACTAGTAATGTATTCAATTACATTGCAGTTCAAACATAGGTTTAAAAGCTGTAATTAAATCTTGTCAGGTGATTGTGACAGTCTTTGAGTAACTAAATTTAACAATTTTCATGTCCTTTCCACTCTGTTAATATTAACAGTAATTTAGCATGTTTCAATGTCAAATTGATAGGTACTCTGCCATCTGTATTTACTGATGGTGTAAACTTGACAAAATGCATAGTATTATATGTGGAAATGAAGTTAATAGGAGTCTTTTAGCTAAAGATAACATACAACTTGCACTTCTTTTTGTAGTTCCTGTTCATTCAGTGTATAGAGATCACAACATCATGAATGGAGAACAGATTTTGCAGTAGTATCCGATTGAAAGCTCAGATGCACATGCAACATTGATGTGACTTCCAGAGATAAGGCAAAAATTATTAAATATATGACGATAATATTATTGGCTACAACCAAATTTAAATTTAAACATAAATTAAATGCAGTTTACATTTTGTCTTGGAGTTTGGCCCTGGTATGTCACTCTGAAGCCAAGTGTAATTGTTGTTTCTGGGGGGAAGGGGGGAAATCATGCATCCCTAAGCGGTGTTTTTGTTCCTAATAACTCCAGATAATAAAACTCAAGCCTGCTATATCCCAGCTATCTTTGTAGCTGGGCCCTTTAGCCATAGATTTCCTTCAAGCTCTATTTCTTGGTCATGTTAGTGCAGGTGTGGGCAAACTTTTTGACTCGTGGGCCAAACTTTTTGACTCGCGGGCCACAATGATGGGCTCCCCCTTCCCCACCCCCCTTACTCCCCCTCCCACAGCCCCCGCAGCCCCCCCACCCTTACTCTCCCTCCTGCAGCTCCCCCTGCCCCATGTGTCTTTGCAGGCGTGGGATGCTGAACGCAGCAGCCATGAAGAAGGTAAGAGGGCGGTGGGTGGGCGGCGGGCGGGCACAGCTCTGCAGCAGCAACGCCGGCTCTTCTCCCGCCGCCCAGGTGCTGCTGATGGGGAAAAGCGGCCTCCGGCAAGACGAGCATGTGCTCTATCGCGGGATTTAGTTGCCCCGCTTCGCCGGGCGGCTCCCCATGGCCCTCCCCGGATGGCTCGGCGGCCTCTTCGGTGGGTGAGGGGCCCGGCAGGGGCGGAAGGGCGCGGAGCGGGGGCAGCAGCCGTTTCGTGTCATCCTCCTGCGCCCGTCCTCACAGCCCCAGTCTCAGGTAGGTCGCTTGCCCAGCATCAGATGATGCGATGCGCCAGTCACCGAGGAAGCAGCGCCCCTAGAGCGACCCTCCAGCGAAGCCGTGGGAGCCATGCTTCTTGAGGGTGCCGTGTTCTCAGGTACGCTGCCGAGGGAGTGTCAGTGAGGGCGGAACTCCCCAGTCTGCGCCAGAACAAGTTTGGTGGGCCAGATTAAAAAGCCCAATGGGCTGGTTGTGTCCCGCGGGCCGTAGTTTGCCCATGTCTGTGTTAGTGCCACTGGTAGTGGCTTCAATTGATGTGTAGTGATTCAAAATTACTGATTTTCACAATAAAATGACAGTATAGTGATTTCTGCCCCAAAGAAAGTTTAATGGACTTGCATTTGATCAATCTGAATCATCCAGATTATTGCAAATTTGTATTGCTGAGAGGTTGTTTTTGCCAATCAGACATTGCTGCTCAGCATCTCCAATCAGTTCTTGGTACACCAGATGTTGATTGAGAAGTGCTGCATGGCTTAATGTGCAATACATCTTCTCTGTGTGTTTCTTTTGGTCAGATAATTGCTTTGTGAATATGTTGCCATTATTAAGCTCTTCTAGGTGGAATGTGACAGTAATAATATCTTTTTCCTCTTCTAGTCCATGGAGCTGTTCCTCTGACTTTTTCAGTGTAACTGAATGCTTGATGACATTTTGTGAAGAAGGTTGGATAATCTCATTTTCAGAGTCTATACCTGTCCAAAAAAGTACTATTTCTTTTCGAAAAGCAGCAACAGTCAACGTAGTGATGAGTATACAAGGCACTAAATATAGAAGAGTTGACTGACTTGCCTGTAGGAATGTTGCTACCACAAAAGTCACCAACAGACCATAGCTGTATGCCAGAATAGAAGCTAGGAAATAGATCCCTGGAGACTCAACTTGAACATCAAATCTGTGGCAGTAGGCTACCAAGAAACCAGGAAGTACAACATCCCCAAGGCCTATAGCAGTAAATGAAGCATTGTCGAGAAAGGAGGTTGATGGTGATATTGGTACTTTCAACAGAAAAGGGATTTCTTCTGAGTTAGATGACCCAAAAATTGTCATATCTGTAATGTCGCTACCTGTTTTGGTTAGAAAAGGTGTGACTAACAGGCAAAGTATATCATAAAACAAATGAATGAACAGAAACAAGCTGCAGTTCTTTAAGGTAGGCATGTGAACTGTTCTCAGAAGGTAAATGCCAATTGAAATTCCTAAAACATCTTGCAAAACCCAGCTCCACCAATTTTCATGTCGGAAAATAATCCAGGTTGCATTGACAGACAAACAGAGTATTGCTAGAAGCAGTGCTCTGATTTCTAGATCTTTATGAA
Organism: Myanophis thanlyinensis; assembly: GCA_017656035.1. Lineage (NCBI taxonomy): Eukaryota > Metazoa > Chordata > Lepidosauria > Squamata > Homalopsidae > Myanophis > Myanophis thanlyinensis. The sequence continues at coordinate 37,129 of JAEANM010000181.1, read as the reverse complement.
AATATGGAAAATGGACTAAATGTTGCCCAAATGGGAGTTTGTTCACAAATGGAGTCAAACACCAGTATAGGCTAAAAGATGCATAAATACAGAAAATGCCAGTCATTGCATGCATCATATAATCATAAAAACAGTAGAGAGAAAGAAGCATGAAGGTGCCCATTACTGTACAAGTACATGTGAAGCAGATATTGGTATCAATTGATATCTCATCAAAATCTTGGCGCTGATTTTTTATATTGTCTTGTTTCTTCTTCTCTGTGGTTCCTGCCCAGTAGCTTCCTATGGTGACTATGCCCATTGCCATCAAGTAGATGATTCCAGTTTTGTATAACAAATTTCTAATCAGATTTTTGAATACTAAATAAAGGATATCAACATCACTGAGCATAAATCCTGGGAGAGTAATCTCTTCACAGTGGCCCCAGTTGTATCCAGATCTCAAGCTTTTCATTGGATATGGAGCGTCTCCACCAAGAATCAGAAGCCCCTCTGTGCTGTTAATCTGACGGAGTCTTGCACTCTGAAAGAGATTGCAATTTCCCTGTCTGATTGATGCAATTCTTGTACTAAATCCACCACCATCATTGTCATCTTCCCCAAAGAATGAAGGCAAGCAACACATGGCTGAATAGGTGAAGTTCTGAGTAAATGACTCAAGGTCAAACCAGTGATTCTTGTTGTCTTCTTGATATGATTTTATCCATTGTGAAGGGAACAAGAAACAGTAATCACCTCCTTTTTCTGGCCTGATGTGGAAGACTCCAGGGTTCTGAGCTAGCACAGATGGAATAAAAGTAAGGAATAGTCTGATGAACAGCAGTATCATTCTCTTTGACATTCTGTCATCTGTCTTCATCCTTGGTACAAGCAGTAACTGGGCTTTATTCCTGTCTTCTAGAAGAGATTGGGCACTTTTTGGTCTTCAGTAAAAAGCCCAAGTCCCTATGCTTGCTACATGATAAGCTCTTTCCTGATAACTTTATCTCCTCACCATGGCTATAACCACCAATCTTGTTTGTTACATAATAAGCCCACTTTTCTTACCATGGATACAGTTACCCACCTTTGTCTGCTGCATTGCAGGCTTCATCTTTTTTCATAGACATTTGGCTCTGTCTTTTGTACATACAAGCTCAATGAGACTATTATATATTAAATAGGGAAGCAGAATTATAAAGTGGCAGTTAATTTGGTTATATTTGTGAAGCAACTGTAATCAGTTTAGAGAGTGTCCTCGAAGGCTACCTGATCTGATGTTAGATATTTCTTGTATGATGTCTCGATATTAAAGAAGTGTGAATATTAGAGCATATGTGTTTTATGTCTTCAAAGCTATGCGGTAGATAATAAGATGGATGAGTTTCCCAGTGAATTTTCTCTATAATTGGTAAACAGATTACTGTTCAGATTACTGCTGGTGAGCAAATATTTTTCATGGCTACCTGGCCATTCTCCCATCTGAATAAATCCCATTGCATATAAAAACTACCTTTAAGGTTAAATAGGAAGCACATAGCCTGTATACAGTCTTTTGAGTCAGAAAAGGCCTCAAGGAGATCCACAATAAAAACTCAGCAATAGTGCTTACAAGAGTTCCTTCCCTTGCTATTGATCAGAGATTTTTTTGTTTGTCATTGTCATAATGTTTGTTAATTAGCTAAGATGTAAATACTGTAGTTTAACAATAAATGTTACCATATATTTTGTTTATATTAAAAGTATTATGCAAATAGTTGTATGGGCACATGGAAATAGCTCTGAAAAGAAAGCTTCCTGAAGTCTTTTATATTCTTTCTCTCACACACATATGTGTGTGAGAGAAAGATAATGCATGACAAATTAATGTATGGAAAGATATTTGGACTATTTTAGTGTTAGCTTTTCTGTACCAGAGGTGAAGAATTGTATGGATTTTATATTTTTTATTTATTTATTTGATTTATATATTGATTTATATATATGGATTTCAGCATCCCAAGGTTATTTTTTTAAACTTTTAACACATTTTTAGACATTCATTTTATGTTTCCAAAGCCTTTAACCTTTTTTGTATATTTGGATTATTTTTTGCATTTTGAGTTTAAACCCCCAAAACCTAAAATTTTGAACTTCTCTACTTCCAATAATCTTTTGTGATGACATTTTCAATCTTCCAATGTTCAGAGGCCAAAAATACTTCATTGAAAAAGAGCTGGCCTAGCCATAAGTAATTAGTTTAAATATACTTTTAGCAATATTTAAGCTTAATTATATTTAAATTTAACATGTTTTATATTTTTACAGAAAAAGATACATCTGATAATAAGTTTTTTTTGGGGTTGCATTCCTTGTAGTATGTTGTGCACCAATGATTTAGTTCAATACTGAAATGTTTTTTTACTTTTGAATGCTTTCAGCTTGGGAAAGAACTGGTAACATGTTAGCAAGCAGCTCCTTCATGAATAATCAGAATTCTTTTGAAGCTTGGCTTATGGGCTCATACAATGGGGATCAGTGTTGATAAAGCATTTATAGACTAGAAAATATGACAAACTGTGGTTCAGAAGGGCAACATTAAAGAAATTGCATTACTTATATGGAATGGAAAATATGTATTGTCCCTATATTCTATCAAGTAAGAAATCAAAATGTGAAGATGTGGAGTAATGTAGTTGTAAATAAAAATGTCAAATATTTAAATTTTGAATCTTAATACAAATTTGTATTAAATCTTAATACAAATTAAATACATGAGGGAAATGTTTACGTTAGATTTTTTTTTTTTTATAGTCTGAGATCCAGGCTCAAATTTGATACTGATAAATTCTCAGGATTATTTCCAGTGACAGGTTGGAGCAGATCCTGAATAGGCCTGAGGGTTATAGTATTTCTTTCTATAAGTTCTATTTAACTTTAAATTCTCTCTCCAGATTTCCCATTCTTAGTTCTGATGAATGTTCTAGAATGTTGGTTATGTATGTGGTTTATAATATTAGTTCCTGTTACTTCTTCAAATTGTTTTCAGTTAATCGGGCCTAAAGAAAACTTTTGGTTCCTAAAGGTTTGAGAATTGTTTCAGCTGGTAATCAGTTGAAACAGAGATGTTTATTTTTGATATTCTAAAAATTCTTCAGGATTTATACATACCCATTTTTTATCATTATAGAAACAATGACGCGCATAATTGAGTGCTTCAATTTAAACCCCACAACAACATTGCTCAGATGACATCAAACTATAATTGACAGTTGCATTTTCAGCTTGCAACAGAAACAGCTCTACACATATTGAATGCGAGCTAAGATCCTCTATATAAAGTACTTGAGTAATAACAGGAGAGGCAGTTTGGTATAATTGAGGTGTCGGATTAGTAACCAGGAGACAGTGAGTTCTAGTCCTGCCTTAGATACAAAACCAGCTGGGTGCCTTGGGCCAGTCCCTCTCTTTCTCAACTCAGGGAAGAAAGCAATGACAAAGCACTTCTGTCAAACCTTGCTAGGAAACTACAGGGACTAATCTAGAGTTAATACTAATTTGAAGGCACCAAATACACATACATACATACTTATTTACTTATTTATTTTAACAGGGTACGGGGCATAATCGGGTTGTTTATCTTGTGAAACTAGACCCACAGTCTAATTTCATTAATGCCTGGATGGATTTTAGATTGCAGAACTTGAATTATAACAGGAACACAAATTTCATTAAATTTCCTTCTTCCATAGTGACTGCCCAACACCCAAATTTTGTTCATGTAAATGCAATGGTTGTGATTTCAAGGACAAGTCTGAGAGCTGATTTGGTCTAATGGTTAAGGCACCAGTCTAGAAAGCAGGAGACCATGAATTCAAGTTCCATTGTAATCATGAAAGTCAGTGGGTGAGCTTGAATCAGTCATACTTTTTAGCCAAACTCACCTCACAGGGTTATTGTTGTGGGGAAAATAGGAGGAGAAAGGTGGTGTTGGATATGTTCGCCACCTTATATTATTTGTAAAAGTAATAAAAGCAGGATGCATTTTTTTTCTTTTTACAATCCTGTTCCTTGATTCAGAATACAAATACGTTATAGACTTCATTTATTCAATACTGTTGCAACATTCAATCGTTGCTGAGTGAATGGTTGTTAATTTAGGAATACCTTTAATAATTATTTGGTAAAAGTACTTTAGGCTACCATATCTGGCCTAAAAAGAATCTGGAGTCAACGGGTTGCGGCAGATAATAATCAGAAACAACTCTTTGCTCTGAGGTAAATATCTAGACTTTTGTAATCCAGAACTGCTAGCCTCAAGACCAGCCCCATATTGTAAATGTTGGTGAATAATTATTTTCATAAAAGTTCTCTTAATTATTTCTGTATTTTTATTTTAATCTTTGATTTCTATATAAGGACATTAAATATTTTTGAAGTATTGTTTCAATTTGTAAGTGGATAATGGCCCTGGAAAGGATATCTGTAAATGATATATTTATCATGGAAATACTGTATTTTGATTATAGGCAATTCCCAGCTGGGAGCAAGCATAGTAGATGCATTGGATACCCTCTATATAATGGGCCTTCATGATGAATTCAGAGAAGGACAGGAATGGATTGAGAATCATCTTGATTTTAGTGTGGTAAGAAAATGTATCTTGGAACATTATTGTTTGGAGAAAATTTTTTATTCTACCAGTGTTTAAAACTATTTGTGATAATGGACATGATAGCTTTGTAAAACTTCAAGCACACTTTTCATTGCAATCTTTTAAGAGAGAACGGTGTTCCTGTTGATTTACAAGCACTTATTTGTGTTATGCTAGTAGTTTTTTCTTTTTCGCTCATTTTTATGAGACCTGCTTTTGAAATGTTGAGAGATACTTTGCATAATTAGGAATCACTGTTTTAGTTTCATCAAGTATTAAAAATACAATTTTAAATTAGCTTGTACTAAAGTTTTGTCTCTGCTGTTTTCATGTTTTTCTGTTTAAAAAAAAACAGAAATCACATAAGAGTTTCCTTAATCTTCAGACTTTATATTTGATTCATTTAAGAGTTGTATTAAAAGCTTTCACTTCCAGTTTAATTAATCCTAATTTAGCATTGTATCCAAACTCAAGGTAATTAATTTTCACTGTTACTAGTAGCAATAATGGTTTACTATGCCAAAGAACTACTATAAAGAATAATTACAATTGGTCTGCAGAAATCCTCTTATTTAGTTGCTGTAAGGATGCACATGAAATGTAAATGCAGTATAGTAGTATTTAGTTTAAAGCTAAAGAATCTACCTTATCTGTTTCAAGAACTCAGAGGTATCTGTCTTTGAAGTCAACATTCGTTTCATTGGTGGCTTGCTTGCAGCTTATTACCTCTCAGGACAGGAGGTAAGAGTCACTGTACATTTATGTAAAAGTTTGAGGCTTGTTCTTAATTTTTTAAGGAAGCAAATGCTTGTTTTCTTCCCCTTCACAAGCTGTTTAGTAGGTAACCAGAACTGATGAAGCCTGAGCCTCAATTTATGTCTAAATGAAAGAAAACTCTTGATATTGATCTCAGAAAGTAGTGTACAGAGAAAATCTTAAGTTTAATTTATTTTCCATAACTAAAGGAAAGTCCTTTGATTCCCTAATGAACATTGGTTTTTCTTTTAGATATCATACTAAGAAAAATAATTATGTATTAATTTATTTATTATGATGGTGGCATAATTTATTTTTTTACGTAAAATTTGATTTACATGTTTGTGGTTGAAGAAAGTGGATTAGATTCAGGTATATACAGAGAATCAGTACTGATATGATACAGCCATATATAAATCCTAATTATTCATTTTATTCCTAATATGAGAAGAACTGTTGAGATGAAATATTAATCAGTCAATGTTTAGTAATAATTCTTTTTATTTGTAAGTCCCAAATTTCAGTTTATTTTTATTATGTAATACATTTTATATTGCACTTTAGCTTAAAATATCTCTTAAAGCAGCTGCCAAATAGATGTACAGGACAGCTTTTGCCTCTTATAAACTTAAAGACTTTTAAGAAAGGAGAAGGCAGGAATAAAGAGCAATCTCCAGCATTATTTTTTTAAAGTTTCACAATTGACCGATGAGAAAATAGTTTGATAAAAAAAGCTGAAAATTGTTAAAAGAATGAGCTTTTGAATTTCTGGAAGACTGATTAAGGCAAATAATCTTTTAGGGACGACAATGACTATATGTTAAAAAATGCTTGCCTAATGAATGCAGAACAGTGAATAATTACATCATAGTAAAATTGGAGAGGGTAGTATAGAATATTCAGGGTTGTCTGGGGTAAATTTACCACTGTTACACACACAACTATTCATTTCATTTTTGAAAATTAAGAATCATTCTATACCTTTTTGGTTGTTTTCAGTCAGATTTTACCAATGAGATTTTGATGATCTCTTTAAAAAACATGGTTTGGGGACTAAAATGCAGCAGACTGCCAACTTCTGCACTTGGGAACTTACAGGAATCTGGTTATTACATTAGAGGTCCTTGTAATGATTTCCAGATACTTTTGTTTTTTGTTTAAAAGAAAAATGGTGTTATGAGGCTATGCACTTAAATGAAGAAGATAGTACTAGCGCCAATATTTTATATCTCCACTGAGATTTCATTAACTGATTCAGCATTCACTTAATTTCTTTTGAATGATCACCTAGTATTTACGAACATCCCAGTTTTAGCAGTTACCTAAGAAGCAAAGATCTATTTTAGAGTTTTAATGGCACATATTATACTCTCACCAGGAAGACTTTAAAGCCCTTTCCTTCCTCCTTTCTACATTGTATTGATCTTTCTGGTTACTTTTTAGCTGGATCTTGGCTTCCTTTTAAAGGTGAGCTCCTTTTTTTAGGCCGCAGATAAGTGGAAAGTGTATATCCGTCATTGGATAAAAAGGAAAACTAAACAACCAAGCCCCAAACCCAGTTTTCTTTGTCTTTTGTGCCACAAGAGAAATACTTGTCCATCAAATATGATAATTGGCTAGTTCCAGTTTTGCATTAATAATAATGTTAAGCAATCATTTTAACATCTTAACTGCTGTAGCCTTCAATTATATGAAGAATTGTATAGCATTTACATAGAGAAAGTAGAGAACTTCCTAGGGTTTTTGTTCCCAGTTTGTTAATGCAGATATTATTCAATATACTGTACATTTATGTACTGAGAAAATTATCCAGAAGACCTTTACCATCCATTATAGATGATAAAGTTGAAATAAATCCAGACAAGATGTATTTCGTTGTTATAAAAAAATGGGCTAGTATATACTAAGTATGCAAAAGTAAACAGTTGAGGCTATAATGTAATTTTTATTCTACTGTGCTAAAAAACAGTTGGAAGTGAATGCTTCCGCCTTCCCTTTTCCCCTTCAACTCACATTTTTCTTTCTCCACCTTCCCCATTTTTCTACTATTTTTATTTTTACTTTATTTTACATTTTGATAATATAAAAATATTTTTTAAAAAAGTACAGACTCTGAAGTCTATTCCTTCCTACTGGCATAGTGGTGGGGAAAAATGCTGTGGAAGAATATTTATGTGGATATATATTAGGTGGGATATTTAGAGGAGGGCTTCCTTCTGAGTAGACATGTTTAGGTTTGGAATGTAAACAATAGACCATGGTTCAGCTGTCTTTCTCCATATGTTTCAGCTATTCAAGATAAAAGCAGTGCAATTAGCAGGAAAACTCATCCCTGCCTTCAATACACCCACAGGGATTCCTTGGGCAATGGTGAATTTGAAAAGGTATGAGTATGGACAGAGAATCCTGGCACAGTGAATAATGATGTAAAACTTCTGTTTAGCTTTTCTTAGTGTTGTTGAAGGTCACCTAAGCAATTTAAAGAATTTACAGATTGTGGTGTTTTTGATTTATTTGACTGCTCCAAAATGTACTTACTGTATGTTAAGCGCATAAACTTAAGGTGTAGTACAATTTTACTTTTAGCGTTAAGTGTCATTTTTCTTTCCTTGTAAATACTTTTCTTGTAAATATATTTTTTTAACCTTTTTCTATCATTTTCTGATCAGTGGTGTAGGTCGCAATTGGGGCTGGGCTTCTGCTGGCAGCAGCATCCTCTCAGAGTTTGGTACACTTCACATGGAATTTGTACACCTCAGCTATCTGACTGGCAATCCTGTCTACTATGAAAAGGTTTGTTTTGTGCCTCTTTCTGATATACAACTCAAGACTTGTGAAAATACAGATATGATGGAAAAATGCTTGTGTATATCTGTGTGTGTGTACATCATACTTAAATCTTTTCTCAATATTTCTTTAAATTTAATTTTAAGACAGGTTATTCAACTATAATTCCTAATTTTTTAAAATACATTAAGGAGGCAATTGATAAAAGAAAATCTGTTTTTAAAAAATCAGGTCTGTTGAGAAGAAAGCATGGTTACCTTTTGTTTCTCGTTAAGGTTATGCATATTCGTAAACTGCTTCAGAAAATGGACCGTCCTAATGGACTTTATCCAAATTACTTGAATCCAAGAACTGGGCGCTGGGGGCAACGTAAGTATTTCTTTCATATAAATTGCAAACTGAATTTGTTTTGTGTATGAATGTACATATGTATTTATCCATAAATTCACTTGAAACTTCTTCCAAAACCCAATATCATGATTTTAGTTACTGAGTAATCTTCATGGCTGTAAGCTCCAAGGTTTTACACACACTAATTTCTTACTTCATGGCTATGATAACATGTCAAATTATGACATGTATATATGAACTGGGCCTCCTGTGAATACTTGAAATCATAATTTACTTCCAGAAAGAATGAGCAATCTTGCTGAAATTATGATTTTTAGGATTGTATAGCTGTAGCAGAGGTTATTCTGCAAAAGTCAAGTGATCCTGAATTACTCCTGTATTAATCATTAGAATTTAACTACTTGCCGAAGGGCTGTTATGCCTATCTTTTTCTATTAGACATTGCAGCACCAAAATGTGATGTAATTTTGTTGTCTTTTTTAAAATCCAACCTGTTCATCCATCACAGTGTCTTCAGATTCAAGCCAAGCAATTAGGTTCCCCTGATTAGCAAATACTTTGCAGATCTGATTTAATAAACAGGTTAGGCAGTAGTTAGCTGGATCATCTAATTAAGGGGATTAAGGGGAGATAAGTTGATATTAAAAGATTTAGGCTGAGTATCCAGAGGAATTTCTTGCCAGTAAGAACTATTGAATGAAGTAGTATCTCTAGAAAGTGGAGTTCCCACTGAATGTTTTCAAATGAACTTTGAATGGTGACCTGTTGGGAACAGTTTAGAAGATTTCTGTCCTGAACAGTTTGGAGTAAATGAGCATGAGATCACTTTCATCTCAATTTTATATCTGTATTGTTCCAACAAGACTCACCAAATAGATCAATACTTTTCATAATTGTTATAGGAAACAATGGTAGAAACAAAATGTTTGTGGAAATACTGTACAATAATGCCACAGGGATGAAATGCACATGTCTGTTAGACCAGATTTTATGTGCACGTGCACTCACATTTTCTTGTAATCATATGGCATACATTTTAAGGATTTGAGATAAAAATATGCTATTGAGAAATAAATACCATTGTCCATTATTGATGATTGAGGATAGTACTTCAAGCATTCAATTTTCAGTAAACTTATGGTATTTCCCATTATTTGATGCTTTGTAAATTGTTTTAATGAAATGTTTCATTTCATTGTCATTGCACCATTCAGATACCAGTGGAGCACATCTTGTCTATTTCCAACTGACAGCCAGTATGCGGTAGTGATTAAAGTGTTGGAACACAATTAGGGAAAATTTAGATTCATGTTCATGGAAACTTCCTGAGTGGGCCTTTTGCTCTAGCTCAGAGAGTACCTGGGTAGCTCCAAGTAGTAAGGCACCTTTAACTCAGATCAACTATTAGATTATTTAATTTAAGAATTTGCTCAGAATGGTGGGTTATAAAAAGTTATTCTATATGAGTTTGATTTTATCCAATTACAGAGTCCTAATTGTAGTTTCTGATCATTTTATTGAAAACCTGGAAAATGCTATAACTTAGGCAAATAGATTCTAGGTTAATCTATATATTACTAAAACTCTTGTGCCTGTAACCCTTAACTGGGAAAAACAATGCATCATTGGGTAAAACATTTTGAACTAAAGTATCTCAAATGGGCTAACTTACAGAATGCATCCAAAATCTAGGGCCCATTATTCCAATGGAATTGAAATTTGACAAATTTTAGAAAACATTTTATGTCAAAAATTATCATAAAGCATATTTATGATAAAATACAGAGCATTTGTTGTGGTCAGCTTCTGATGTTTGACTGTGTCATATGGTTCAACATAGGCTATTTCAAAACAGATACAGCTCCCTGAATTTTTAAAAACTTTTCAAGTATATTAAAAGCTCTGCCATTATTGGAGACATTAAGGAACCTGGTAAGGAAATATCTCTGAAACAATGACCCAGGTATTATGGTTTGTCTAGTTATATCATAAGGAGAGTTTCATTCCTTATATTGCTAGATGAAATGTGAAAATATTTCTAAAACATTAGTTTTTTGAATATAGGCTTGTGAATTTTATAGTTGCAAATCACAGTAATCTTTCACATAGTTATTTATACATACTCCCTTGTCTCTTTCTCTTGTAGATCACACATCCATGGGTGGTTTGGGAGACAGTTTTTATGAATACTTGTTGAAAGCTTGGTTGATGTCAGATAAGATGGACATGGAGGCAAGGAAAATGTATGATGATGCTATTGAGGTGATTATAGTGCATTAATTCCCCCTTTCTCCAAGCAATTACTGGTTGTATTTTTTCAAGAATTGGAATGAAAGCAAAAATGCACCCTTAACTTAGCTCATCCTGTTCTCTTACTTGAAAATGTTGTTTGGGGATTGAATGCACCATGGATGTCAAACTCACAGTGTCACGTTATCATCATGTGACATTTCACAACGTTTTTCCCATTCTCAGAGCTGGGGTGGACGTGGCCTGCGCATGACGCATCGGTCCTACAGGCTGCCACAATTGAGTCTAAAATTTCTGTTGCAAACTGAGACAGTTGTTAAGTGAGTTTTGCCCCATTTATGACTTTTCTTGCCACTGTTGTTAAGTGAATCACTGCAGTTGTTAAGTTAGTAACACAGTTGTTAAGTGAATTTGGCCTCCCTCTTGACTTTGCTTGTCAGAAGACTGCAAAAGATGAATACGAGCCAGAGGCACTGCAACTGTCATAAATATGAGTCAGTTGCCAATCATTTGAATTTTGATCACATGACTATGGGGATGCTGCAATGGTTGTAAGTGTGAAAAACAGTGACAAATCACTTTTTAATACCATTGTAACTGCAAATGATCACTAAATGAACTGTTGTAAATTGAGGACTGCCTGTAGTCTAAGCCAGCCCATTTAAAAACTCCTATTAGAATACTTATGACAACTTGCAAAAGATGAACAATGCCTCAAATGATAGATTTATGATAAATATTTAAAATTGACAAGTAATATTAATAAATCAGCAACAAAAACTTTTTTGTCAACAGGTGGGCTGATTATTTTACTTATTGTAACCAGTGAAATCTATTTGAAAATATGGAAATCATTTTGTACATATTTTACAATGTAATATAGAATTTCTGTTAATGGAAATTTATTCTTCCTTTCTGTATACAGTAGCATATGCAGCTTTTCATCCCATTTTTTCTTACAAAAGAAAGTTATGCTGTGTTGTAAGTTATGCTGAAGAAAGTATGTGGTCCATAGTCATCTAGCTGAATGTAGATTGGTTATTTGGTTTGTTCTTAGCTACTACAGACAAACAACTTCTCATTCTTTCCAAGTATTATTTTATTATAATAGCATAGCATAGAATTATAGAATGCGAAAATTAAGAGGGGAGCAATATCAGAATTCATCTATCTACTAAAATCCACTGTTATTAACATCCCTGAGAAATATTTTCTGCATATTTTGGTAGTTTAGTATATTTCTCTCCAGTACTTTTTGATTTTTTTAAAAACGTAACTACCACATATGATAAAATATTCCTTGCTTGTTGTCGCCTTCCCAATGTTAATTATTGTAATTAGTTAAAAACCATCTGTAGAACATTTTTGTACCAATTTTTATTTTTCCAATTATTTGCAAATACATCAATTCTGGTAGATTTCTTCTTTCATTAAAAAAAATTCTTGTATCTTTAGTTTGTTTTTTGTGTCCAGATGTATCATATTTGCATATTTAACCAAATCTTTCTTATTGTAATTATAGAAACCATTTGATTTTGATGATATTAACGGCAAAATTAGTAAGCTTTTGGGAAATTCTAAATTTTAACAGACATTCTCTTAATATTATACTTCAAATTCTTGTCTTCTTTTATTTCGTTCCCAATCCTGCAATTTTTTTTTAAATCTAAGATTTGAATTGCTGCCTTAAATAATACATTCATTTTTAATTGATAACATAGGAAAGTTTTAAACTTTTCATCTGTCAATGTGAAACCTATAACCTATTTATAGTCATAGTTTATTGTATTTCTTTTGAAATATCTGTTGGTTACATCCTCTTAAGGAATGATTTATTTAACTGACTTTTCATTATCTCACAGCCAGTATCTTTTTTCACAAAATTTTCTTCACCAGAAATTAAGTGCCTTGCTATTCCTTTTCACTGATTTTGTATCTGGAAGAATAATCAAAATCTTTGACTACTTTCATCAACTGTTGTACAGAGTTTTGCGGTTGATATGATTGTTAGTACTACATCAACTGTGTAATACTTTTATGTTTTATATCTCTTCTCAAATTTTATTTTAGTTATCAGATTTTATAATAAATCTTCTGAACAGAAAAGGGGTTTTGCCTTGTGTTTTTGCTAATTGAAAAGTTTACGAATAGCAATCCATTCACTGTAATATTTGCTGTTTGCCTTTTATACGTACTCTCCATTCAAGTTTTGAATTCTTCTCTGGAATTCATTTTTAAAAGACATTTAATTTAAAAAATTCATTCTAAATTATCAAAGGCTTTTTCCACATTAAAAATACTACTGATACTATTTTTTCTTAATTTTGATAAATTATAGTATCTGCTGTTACCTATTTCCTATTTTGAAATGTAATCTATATAATCTGTATAATTTATCAAATGTACTTCTTCATATGTTCAGCTAGTGGAGTAGTTACTGAATATTCAGTAGTAAAGATATTGGTCTATATTACTGAGATTTCTTCTGATTATTCCCTTCTTTGTATATTGTTAAATACGCTTCTTCCTGAGTCTTTGGAATTGTTTTGTTATTTGAATTTCATTCACTGCCTTTAGCATTAGTTCTACTACTGGTAGTTCTTTTAACTTTTTACCATACAGAGCTTTATTAATTTTAATTTTCTTCATTGCTTTTTCATATCTTGAATTCTTAGTAATTTGTTTAAAATGTATCATTTTTTTAAGATCTGAGTTTTTAATATATACATTTCTAAATGATTTTTGTTCCTAAAATTTGCATGTTCTTCTGTTATTTCTGACCTCATATCTAATAGTTTATTATATTTATTACTGTTATTATCCTTTTTTCTTTCTCTTTCCTAATTTGATATGCTTCCCTGGTTTACTTTTATTTTCAAAATAATTTGGTACACTTTATCCTCTTTTGGAGGTCTGCTGTTCCAATAAATCTAAATGATGTTTCAAATTATTTAATTCTTCCAATGTTTATTGATCTTGTTTGGTTTTATGAAACTGTTCAGATGTCTTTTTTGTCTTTTAATAGTGGTTTTAATCTACTATGTTCTTTTTTTTGTACACTGCAGGCCTTATTAAGATTCCTTATATATAAGCTTTAGTTGACTCCTATATTGTTGTTTCTGTCATCCTTACAATCATATTTATTTATTTAAAAAAAATCTTTTTTGTAATATACTTTCTTGAAATAATAACATTTTTATCTTATAAGTAGTTTTTTTCCTTGAAAGCAAGGTATTAAAATCAGAGTGTGATCTGTATATATCACTGAGTAAATTTATTTTTCTTTATTGATAAGAGTATGTGAGAGCTTTAGCTGATATACCTCCTTATTAATCATTAACTGTTTTCTCTCTTTGTCAGTTATAACTCTTAGGAAAAAACCTTTCTGCCATATTTTGAACTCCAAGATAATGTGATTACTTCTTCCCAAGGTTCTCACTACATTTACCTGTTCAACCACCTTGCTTTTCTCTTTTAAGATCAGCTCTAGAGAGCCATTTTTGCGGGGTGGGGGTTATTTTCATCTTCTGCATTATGTAGCAAGTAGCACTGAGGAATGCTTGGGAACTTACTGTCTTGGCTATGCTTCCAACAGATGTCCAGGCAATGGAAGATTCCCATCATTACTGTAGCTCTCATCCCTGAAAGTTCTTCAGTGTGGTTCGGGAGACATTATCTAGATCTTTTGTCTGGCTTCATAGTCTATAATTTACTTCCACAATAAAAGCTTTATTCCCTTCTTTGTAGTTTTACCTGAATATTCTTAGCTGGATTCATGCTAAAATTTCTGGAATGCAGTGCATGTATGCATATGCATCACATAATGCCAAAGAATAGAGGGAATAACTGTAGGCAGTCTCTCCTTTGCCTTATCTTTCCCCACAGCTATTGTGATCTCATTGCTCATTGTGTATAAGACCAAACAGTTTACTTTCTTGAAATTTCTTCCTTTTCAGTTTCTCTGTTCTGGGTCTAATGGAAGAAGGCTCTGAGGCAAAGGAGTGATTGCCTACAGAAATCACTTGCTCTCTGACTTTCTTTTAACTTTGGAAAGACATTTTAGTTCTGTTCACTGTCCTCATATATGAATCCATTCTAAGAATTCCACATCTTTCATAATTAAGAACAATGAGTTTATACCTCTTTTACCTTATCTTCCAAGAAGGCAGAGTTGGTCTTCATTTGCAGCCAGATCCATGTAATCTTTAGGGAGAAAATGGAGATATGAGCAGTTTTGATGATTTCCATGTTGCTGAGATGAACATGTTAGAGGAAAATCTGCTCCTTTCTGTGGCCGGGTAAATGAGCGTGAAGTAGAGATAGAGTTTAGACGAAGGTGGCCACAAGATCACAACACAGAGAATAGTATTTATAGTAATAATGACTTTGATTGTAGATTAGATTGTACATTTTGTAGGGATGTCCAGAGAGGCCCATGTGAGTATGTTGATCTTAGATGTGTAGATCTTTTCTTAGGTGTGGAATTTTATGAGAGATCCCCGAGGAGTATGTTGTAATAAAGGATTTCTCTTGAGGGGATTTTGTTTCATGGTAATTTTGCCTATGGTTTTCTGAAGGGACATGCTTAATCAATTGCAGCCCAAGTGTCAATGCTGGTGGAAAAGTTTAAGTGGCTGCTTTGTATCTTTATTTTTGAGGTTGCTGGAGGATCAGGAGTGGTTGAGATTGATGTCTGGCTTGGCTAGCAGAGGTGTCATGGAGGTTATTACCTTTCAACAAACAGTAAACAAACTCACAAAATTGATGTCTACCCTTTTTCAGTTAATAAAGTCAAGGGGAGGTACTTCTTGTGTGTGTTTCTTTGTGTAAATCACAAAATTCTTATTTGCTTTCTCTTCTCACTTGTTCAAGAAACCTAATAACAGAAAAAGGTGCCAAAGTTTTATTTTATGGAATGTTTGGTCATAGCCAAGGAAGAAAAGACAGTTTGACAGTAATTTTGCAATTATTAACAATGTCAGAAAGCCAGGAGTCTTGCTAAACTGCTAAACTAAAAACAAATGCCTTTGCAGAAATGTGAGGAAAAAATGGAAACAATCAGATTTCTCTCTGGCTGTTGACTAATACAGTACAACCGAGGTTCACTTGAATTGCATAAGAATCCACCAATGGTACAAAAATATGTCTTTATGAAAACAAAGATTCAGAGAAGTAGGGAAATTAGGCCAAGGTATGAACTGCCCGATCTAAGTGAATTATTCAATCTGTTGCCATTTCTTAGTTATTACTGATATGAAGTTATGTCCAAAATAGATCCAATTGACTTTAAATCCACAGGGCCCACACACTTGTTTTTTAAAAAATGTCATTAATAGAAAAAGTAGAGCAAGGAGTGGGAGAATGAGGGTAACATTTCCTAAGTAGTGGTCATCACTTTTCCATGTGGAAAGTATAAAAGGAGCTCAGTGCTTAACTTTTCTGTGAAAGTGTTTTACAGTTTCTTTTCTTTCCCCTACTTCTGTTTCAGTGGAGGGAGGGGGAAATAGAGTAACTATACACTTCTTGCTCTGTTCTGTAATATGTCTTGGAGGAGGAATACTAAGAGAGACTGAAAAGATGTTTTGACCTGTTATGGTAATTAAACCTGTGCATTTCCCCTGCAGGCCATAGAGAAGCATCTTATCAGAAAGTCTAATGGGGGCCTAACTTTTATTGGGGAATGGAAAAATGGGCACCTTGAGAGAAAGATGGGCCATCTCACATGCTTTGCTGGGGGAATGTTTGCCCTTGGAGCTGATGGTTCCCGAGATGAGAAGGCTGGACATTACCTGCAACTTGGAGCAGAAATTGCACATACATGCCATGAATCCTATGACAGGACAAGTAAGTACCTTGCCTATCTTAGGTTTTGAATGTTTTTTTCCTGAGGCTTGCCTTTGTAATTGCAATAAGGTACAATTGAAGCAGAATTCTGTGAAGAGGAGGTTTCAACTCTTAAATCAGGTATTTTTGCTTAAATAAGGAATATACTGTTGGATGTATTGAATATAATTCTCATCCTCCCACAATCCCTCATAAAACCCTGCACCATTTCTCTTTTCAACTAACTGTGAGAAAGCTAACAAATGCTGTGAGTATAGCCAGCAATAATTTTCTGTAACAGAAGCCAGAATAGTAGGAAATTCTTCCTGTTAGTTTCAGATTATTTCCCTGGGTCATGCTGCCTCTTCTTGCATTCATTGAACTCCTCTTCTTCCTGTTTCCCATAGCGTCACACGAGAAGAAAAACAAGAGTGTAAATCTTAGTAATTTATATGCTTACTGGAATAGTCTAACATAGAGGCTTTTCAGTGAAATAACATTTTACACAACAGTGTGTAAACTCTGTAAACAAGTAGTCTCTTTAAACTCTAGAGATACCATCAACCCACTCCCCCTTTTCGGGGTGGGGGTCTTTTGCAAGATAGGCTTTCTGAAAGTAAGATAAAATAAGATAAATTTGCTGACAATATTTTTTATTTGCATTGGGATACATACAATCTATATATGACTCATATTTTTCAAAAGTTTGATATAAATTTAATGAATTTATTTGCCTAAAAATCTTACATAAATATAGGTAGATGATCTTTAATTATCCATGGAAGACTTATAGAACTTTTCTGCTCCATCTGAAAATAGAATGGATTTGTCTAGTTAAGTAAAAGATGTAAGCTGTATCTTACATCTTGCATCAAAAATGCATAATGGGGCTGCATTGCTATTTCATGCAGATGCTCTGTTTCCTATAGAAGCTATTTGGGTAGGCAGAAAAGCCTATAGTTCAAAAGGAACAGGAAAATTTTGTTAGAAGAAAATTCTGGGTTCAAATCCATACTGGGTAATTTTAAAGAACACACTGGGCAAGTTGCATAGACCAGAGGCAGAGTTTATTTTGAAAGTGTAATATGCAGTACAGTAATCAAAAGGTAAGTTACGAAATCAGTATGCTGAGAGTAGTGATATTTATAGTAATAATGTGTTTCAATCGTAAGGTGTGTAGTTTTTTTAAATTGAGATGATTTTGCCTGTGGAATGGGGGGAGGGGAGGTGATCAAGGTGGCACATGAGTATTTTTGTCCAACAGGTTCATTGTGACTGTCTTGTCTGTCTCTGTCAGTAACTATCATTTAAAAAAACAGGCCCACAGGATGTTCTGTAGACATAATCCGTTTTTTACACAGCACCAATTTTTTAAAGGAGGTTGTGGCCAGAAAACAGACAATATATGAATATAAAATAGTAGTTCTCTATTCACATTGTTCTGTAAGATATGAATCTTAAGTGTATGTTGAATACTTCTTAAATATTCTCCGTTGAATGTGGAGAAATAATCCAGAGATTGGCTCACTCTGTTCTTTCCTAGCTCTGTTGACTGAGTGGTAGAAATTTAAATAGGGGAAGCTCCTCCTCCTTCCTAGTTTTTACTCAGTCTGTTTAACTGGCCAGACTGAGGATAAAGTTGCTTTCTCTCTATTTCTACAGATCCATAGATTATTTCTAACTGTAAGTGATTTGGGGCCCATTTCCTCCATTTATTTTCACAGCACCTTATTATCACAGCCTTGCTCTCAGCGACTGCTTCTGAGGCGCTGATCTGCCATGGGGGGAGGTTTAATTGCATGCAGATTCAACCCCAACCCCCCATTCCCTGCTGCAACCCTCCATTCTGGCCTTGTGGTGAAGGAGCAGTGGAAGTTTCTGCCTTGAAAGGATTTTAACAAGTTTACTGAAATTGCCAGCTGGGCAGCGTGATTTTTGTGAGCCTTAGCGACAAAGGGTGAAAAATGTTTAAAGTGACTGCACTGCTTCCGAAGCCGGTCGTTCTCTATATCGTTGCGCATCCACTCCAGATTCAACTACAGTTGGCCTCTAGGCTACTGCAGAGGCCGAAAATTCGTCGGGCAGTGCCCTGCGGTTCCCTCCAAGGCCGCGGGTGCTGCTGCGTCATCACAGCTTCGCCACCGCTGTGTGTTCCTGAAGCCAGCAGTTCAGCATTAAGCTTTCTTCCACATCATAACCTGCTACAGAGAGATTGGCATTGCACTGGCGGCTGCCATTTCTCTCCTTGCCTCATGGTGGCGGTGGCCATTTTGTTTTCAGTCCACCTGGGACCTCCCCACGGTCCTTGTGGCCATAACAAAGGCTCCATTTGAATCATTACAAACAACTTTATTACGCCTTGAAGGGTTGCCTTTCTAATTACCATCATCGGCCAGGAGGATCTCAGAATTAGCGGCACTCTATCAGGTCAGATTTATGTATTTTCCATCCTGTCAGGCTTGTTCTACAACTGGACCCAGCCTTTATACTCAATATCAATTTGTGGTTCCATAGAGCCCAGGAACTCATTGTGCCCAACTTCTGCCCTAATCCCGTACACACTCACGAGTGTGGTTGGCACAAGCTTGATGTTCGTAGAGCTTTACGTATTTACATCAGCAGGACGGACTCCTTCAGACTCTCGGAGGCCTTATTCGTGTCCTTCCAGCTGCGCACCTTGGGTCAGAAAGTGTCTTCCTCCACAGTCAACAGATGGCTCCATGGGTGCATTGCAGCAGTGTACAATTCACGGGGTCTCCAGCCACCATCTGGCATCATGGCACATTCCACGAGGAGTGCTTTCACTTCAAGGGCCTGGGCCTCACAGGCCACTGTTGATGAAGTCTGTAGAGCAGCGACCTGGTCTTCATCTCCCTTTATCAGGCATTATCACTTGGACTCATACGTCTTGGCTGAGGCAGCGTTTGGCAGGAGAGTTCTTGTTCCACGAGCCTGCAGACCGAACTGGTTCCCTCCCATAACATCCAACTGCTTTGGCATGTCCAATCTCTGGATTTTTTCTCTACATTCAATGGACTTACCTGATACGCTCCTTCTTGTTGTGTGGAGAGATAATCCAGCCCGTCCAGTGACCAGCTGGTCCTGACTCACGGGTCAACACTTTGAGGAACGGATGCATTATTTACCAATGATGAGCACGGGAGTGCCGGAATGAGAGAGAGAGAGTTCGTCTGACGTTGATTCAACCTTCGTAGAAACTGGGAAGGAGGAGGAGCTTCCCCTATTTAAGTTTCTACCATAAACATTCTACCATAAGCATTTCACTGCATATCGTACCATGTATGTGTATGTGACCAATAAATTTGAATTTGAATACCACTCAGTTAACAGAGCTAGGAAAGGACAGATTGACCCAATCTCTGGATTATCTCTCAACACAACGAGAAGGAACGCATCAGGTAAGTCCAACGCCCCTTCTACAACCATGAATATACTCAAAATTCTGAAATGAATTTAGATTTCTATCAAGCTATTTAAGACCTGACTAGATTCCTAAGAACCATCATAACTATTTCTGGGATCATTAAAACATATATTGTTTCTTTTAGAGTAGCATTGTTGAACTTAGAAGCTATATAAGAAGTTGCTGCATTAATTTTCTTCATTTTCCTTTGCAGCTTTAAAACTGGGGCCTGAAGCTTTCAAATTTGATGGAGGTTTAGAGGCAGTAGCAGTGCGGCAAAATGAAAAATACTACATATTGAGACCGGAGGTGATTGAGACATACTGGTATATGTGGCGATTCACACATGATCCTAAGTACAGACAGTGGGGCTGGGAGGCAGCACAGGTAATTATTAACCAGCTTTCTAAAAAAACTTCAGAGTTTACCTGCCAATTTTTATATTGTGCATAGGAAGAAATTGAAACCATGATGCTCATTTGTTTTCCTAGTTGGTTCCTTCTTTGCTTGTGCATTGAAACGAAAATCTAATTACACATTAGATTTTTTTTTCCATGGACACTCGTTTACACCATGTAATTTAGCAGCTGCACCACAAGAAAAGAGTGCTTCAAGGATTTTCCAAGAAGGACAGCCAGGATCAAATTTCCCTGACAATCAGAAGTACTGTGCCAAATAGAGACTGCTTTATAAAAAAAGGTTTGCATGTATTTTGAAACTTTCTAGAAAGGAATATTGAGATAACCTCAATGCATTCTAACAGCATGGCTGGCTGAGAAATTCTGGGAGCTGAAATCCACATATCTTCAAGTTACCATGGTTGAGAAACACTATAATAGAGGGATTTTGGATCTCTCCTTATTATTGAAAAACCTCTGTTTATAAAAGGGCTGTTTTAAATTTCAGTTAATCTTCAATTCAATAACTTTGGAAGAGAAATGCTTCAAGAAATTTTGAAAAATATGAAATAATTAAGTTAGGGAAGGAAGCAAGGCACAACAGCTGGTTTTTCCCCCAATTCCAACCTCTTTTATAATAGCTCTGCTCTCGGTCCCACCAATGAAAAGAAAGAGGGAGGAGACTGGGAATGAAAGTGTAGTCAACATTCCAGGCAATTATCCATGGGCATGCATTGGGGGATCTTTTTCTTGGATTATTTTTCTCATAGCTGGATTTGGCCATTTTCAGATTTTTATCACCTTCATGCTTCTCCCTACGTATCAAATTTAATCTCAGTTCTGTTCCATTTTCAGAGAGTTATTCTGCTGCTGGACAAATAGTCAAAACTATTTTATTTAATTTATTTCTAGAGTTATTAGTTGTCTCATATAAAGAATCAAACATACAAATATGGGAAAATAGAAATATTAATTTTGCTGATCTCATTTTATAAAGGAATATTTTATCTTTCCAGCTATGGATCATTCTCTTTCCATTTATTGTTAAGTTATACTGCTCTCAATATTTTTTCTCATATCTTACTTTTGGATGCTTATATTCTTGCTGAGCAAGAACAGGGAGAAGGTCAGTTAATGCAATAAGTATCTCAATTCTGGGGAAAAAACCATTTGTTGTTATTTTTGAATGCTTTTTGTAGGGAAATTATAAGACTACTTCATAACTATTTTTCACACAATTGCAGAAATTTAAGGGCACTGTCGTACATACTTTAAGTGATTTATTTCTATGTAGTCATAGCAAGGATTGTTAATTTTGCCTTTATTGTTGTCATCAACAAAATACACGCAGTCATGCCATTCAGTTGAAATTAAAATTTAAGATCAGGTTGAGAATTATCATTTATGTATTTCTCAGCTTTCCTGAGGCACCATAAACTAGGAATCTTGATATTGGCTGAGTTCCCAAAGTCAAATTGGCTTGCATGTAACCTGTAAATAAAGTTTGCACTTTGCCCTAACCAGTCCATTGCTAAATGCCATTGGCTGTTAGGTTTGCTGTCAGTTCATGAGGTTTGCTATATAATGAATCTTTCTTATTTTTATCTCAAATTGTGGCATAAAGTAGACAGAGGACTATCATTCCCCTTTTAGACATACTTCAGATAACAAATTTTTCAAGTACTGTGGAAGCAATCAAATGCAAACTTAATTGAAATGCTGATAAAATAATTCTAAGAGAAAGAATCATTTCATATCTTGGGGCAGATACTTAATTGTTTTCATACTTATTGCTTAAAAATACAAAAATAGCCCTGTACAAAATTTGAAACTTGTGTTCCAGAGTGCTATTGTTTTACAGACACAAGTAGCTTGTGAATTTTGGTTGCTTAAGCAATTCAGTAATTAAACTAGTCTTCACATGACCAAACCCAATATTATGACCATTTTTACCACCAATATTAAGTGAATCACATGATTGTTGAGTGTATCACAAGATTGTTAAGCAAACCTGTCTCCCCCAATTGACTGTTTTTAGCTAAGAAGATTGCAAATTGTGATCACATGATTACAGGACATTGCAACCATTGTAAATGCAAGCAGGTTGCTAAGTGCCCAAATTGTGATCATATGACTGTGGGATGGTGGTGCAGTGGCCATAACTTCAAGAATGGGTTGTAAGTCAACCTTTCCAAGGCTATTTGAACCGTCATTACACAGTCAAGAAATACCTATTTGGCAATAACACTGTTATTATATCATGTAGTTGTAACTATCTATTGTAAATTCTACTTTATTGCTCTTCTTTCATTTCTAACTATATAATATCTATATCATTTGAATCTGTGTCAGCTACATCCAATTTTGAATTGCTGGCTAATAAAGCTTTCATTCTGTTTTTCCACTTAAGGCCATTGATAAGTACTGCCGAGTGAGTGGTGGATTTTCCGGGGTCAAGGATGTCTACTCCTCAGCTCCTACTTATGATGATGTACAACAAAGCTTCTTTCTTGCTGAAACTCTAAAGTAAGTAGATTTTTCTCTTTGATAATTGCTTCAGCAACCTTGGAAATTAAGGTTCTCAGAAGAAATATTCAGCACTTTCCTATTAATGTAAATATTATAGAAAATAAATTTTTACATTTATAAAATACATCTTAAACATATGCCTGCTAGGAAAATTGCTGCATTAAATGGCTATAAACGGTTGGTTGCCAATGCATACGACTACAGTCTACTTATTTTTTATCTTTTTTTAACCTCCTAAATAAAAGGAATTATAATCTATTCTAAAACACTTACACAAGGATGCTTTTTATCCTGTGTAATTTTTGTGAGAATGCCATTAGCTGTTGTAGGGTGTGAATGAGATGGTATCAAACCTATTGGCTGTACCTCATAATATCACACATTGAAATTGCCTAGATCAGGGTTGTCAAACTTGCGGCCTTTGGGCTGGATGTGTCACTCGCTGGCCACACCCTTGTCTGGTTTAGTGAAAGGGAAAAAAAATTGCAATACATCATATGAAGCCATCATGATGATATGAGTTTGACACCCCTGGCCTAAATAAATATGATATTCAATTGTGCCAGAAGGGGATGAAGGGGAAATTCTGCAAGTGTGCAGAATTTAGAAATTCTTGACACGTTATTTGGATTTGTATGTTGCAGAACAGAATTGAAGAAAAAGCTTGGCTCCACCAGAGAGTTTACAAACTATGACACAAGAATAGGATCTCACTGACAGATTGTAGATGTTCATTATAAATGAAGAATTTTTTTGGTAGTGTGGATCATGATTGTTTAGAACTTAGTGTACTATTACAAATGTTTTAAATCTTCATCAGTAGCAATTACTGCAAAATTTAGTATACTTACAATACACGAGTAATAAGACATCTTATTCAAAGGGAAAACAAATGTATTTTAATTATAATACTTGTATCTAATTTGATGATATGCATTATTTTATACTCTGTAGTTAATGTGTTTGAATAGTCAACAGTGTCCTGTTGCCATTAGCAGAATTTTCTTGATTTTCCACCCCCCCTTGAACAAATGTCTCCTCTCTTCTCAGATGGCTGATGGGAGGAGATAGTGAAGGCAAACAGAAAATAATCCTGTTGCATAAGCAGACCTCTGGTCATGCAGTGTTTGATGTAGTCTTAATGGTATATTTTGTGTATCATGTATAGTGACAGATTTTGTTTCTCTTACTTTATAGGTATTTATATCTACTCTTCTCCAATGATGATCTCTTACCTTTGGATCACTGGGTTTTTAACACAGAAGCTCACCCCCTGCCAGTTTTACATCTAGCCAATACGACACTTTCAGGAAATAATGCATATCGATAAAAACTATTCCAGGAAAAGGACAGAACAATCTACATTAGCTGTGCTTTGTTTACATGGACCAATTCAGATTTCAGGCTTGAGAGAAGACTTATGTGTGTTTAAGACCTTCAAAATGATGAGAGAAGTACTGCACTCTTCAGCATGTAGATAATTCAAAAATTCCATTTTATATTTTAAATTTGTGCAGTATATGGCAGGAAAAGACCTTGCAACAGAGAAGGTGGTGCATGATTTTGAAGAATTGAAAGGCTGGATTAATATCCCAGCCACAGGAACAAGCTGCAACTATTGAGATTGATCGTTGTAGTAAACATTGTCCTTCCCAAATAATGTGGATTCCTGATAGTTTGTCATTTGCTTCCGCCCCCCCCCCAACTTGGTGGCATGAGCAAAGCAATGCAAGGCGACAAAAGTGCACTAATAGCACCCAGATTTCAAGTTCTTTGACTGCTATTTTGAAATTTCTAAACATCTTCATCAGTCTGTTCAGACTGGCAACCAATCCCAGTGCCTCTGAAACCCTTGCCTCTTTTTATTATCAATAATGCTTTGGATCGACCATTTGTTCTTGTTGTTCATGAGTAAATGGATTAGGGAAAGGATCAGCAACGTCTTTCAATCTGTCACTTTAGGATACGGAAATCTTCATTCAGTGCAGAGTTCTTTTTTGCACCATCATGACAAAATTTGCCCAATGATGTTTATCATTTGGCCAAGATTTCTTTTAACTAAGTTGCAATAACTAACATTTGTTTATGAATCCTGGAGTTTCACAAGGATCTCACTCTTTTTATTTGTACAGTATTCAAAAAGTGTAGAATAATCCTGTAAAGAGACATTCTTTACCAATTTTAATTCCTGTGATTAAGACTCACCTGGGTATAATGGTGCTTCTTTAAGGGTCTTTTGTAAAAGCTGGAGTTGGCAGAGTTTTTCAGCCTTCACACCTATCTGTCTTTGAAAATCTGAAATCTGGTCATTTGATCTTCAAGAATCTGGAAACAGTATCACGCAAGACAACAGAGAACACATCAAAATGATTTTGAAAGTAAAATTTATTTTGCAATACATTTTTGTCACTACTATGGTAGATATCACAGACAACACTTTGGGATAAAAATAGCTTTTTCAAAAAAATAGATCTTTCAACGAGCTCCCCACTTCTGTTAAAGAAAAAGACTTGAGCATAATTTTTTTTTCTGGCAGGATATATAAAATATGTGAATATTATTTATGTATATTGGAATCAAAATTCTTGATGAATACAGATAACACATCTTTATTATTATTGTTGTTGGTATGATTCCTTTTTTAAAATACTGAAACTTAAATTGCTGGTTGGAGTAGCCTTTGTTGACCAAATTTTCCTATTGGCATTTTGCCATATCTTTAAGGATATAACAATTCAATTATTGAGAAAGATAATTTAATGCATGTTGTATATTGCAGTCCTAGTGAGAAGATTGATGCTTTCAGTGAGCACCGCTGACTGCAAGTGTAATACAGATGAGTCTGGGAATCCGCAGCCCAAATTGTGTTGCATTCCATTGTGAAATCCATATTCTACATGTTTCTGGTCCACTTAGTTGCAGGGATAAATTTAAAACAATATTGGAATCTTTGTTGGCCAATTGCAATGAATATATCCAAGTTGAATTCCAGATATCAGGGCACTGAAATTCACCCGTCTTGGGTTCTGGCATTCATTTTACTGTTCTCCATAATCATTTTTCACATGCAGGCTCTTCTCTCTTCTTCTTCTCAAAATCAGTATTCTAAAATAAGTTTTTAAACTAAACTCACGTGCAGTTTGAAACACTACTACAGATTTTAGAATTTGAAATAAATTTTAGTATTGCTGAGTCTTGAATTGTAAGATGGAAACTGATCTTACCTATATCCATATGACCATAGTATTTTTAGTGAAATTACGACATATTTATACATGATATCAAAAATATTTATCTGCTGAAAAATAATATACCATCAGTGACTAAAATTTCTCAACTCTCATAGAATGAAATTTGGCTTGAAATTAAATGAAAATATTCCAGCTACATTCTGTGAATGGAAATAATGGATAAAACATAATAGATTTGGATCATTGTGTTTGAATATTACATTATTATTTTTCTTTCTTTTAAATACAAACTAAAGATTGCTTTTTTCCATTTTAGATAGAACTATATGTTATAAGCAGTGCAATATTGTCTTAAGAATTATTAGAGTTCTTAAACCTCATTGCATAATAGCATAATTAAGAGACCCAATATTCTGATGATCAGTCAATCTTTCCTTTATTTCCAAAGTTGTTTTTACAGACCTCTGTGCATTTATTGTACCAGTTTTCATGTTGCTTCTTTTCTCCTTTCCTTGCTGATTATTAATGCGCAAGAATGCAGTGATTATAAAACATGCAATTAAAACATGAATATTATCTTTCTGGGCTACTGCAGGAGAATGGTAATTTTAAATTTGTTACATTTTAAATTCTTTGTTAAGATTTTACACTTTCTTCTGAAGTGTTTTAAATCTAAAAAGGCTTAGAAATTACTAAACAAAACTGCAAGATATCATGGCTCCTGATAACCAGAATTAATAACCACAATATTTTCAAGAAGCAGGCACATTTTCTCAAAAAAAGAAATTGCCTGAAGAAAAGACAGGAAGCCAAAAAAAATGGATCATTGTTCACAGTCTGCCTTCATTGGCAGGAAAGATTACAAATTCCTGGTTCAACCTGTATCCTTGGAAATAAATTGTTCCTTAATTATAAGTAAATAGCCATCTTCTGCATGATTATTCTTTCCAACCGAAACAAATGTGTGACAGAAATTCTGTGAAGGGTCTTGAGCTTCCCTCAACAGGATAACTATCCCAAAACAGGACAAATAATGACTCCAAACACTGAACAGAACGGAAGCAAATTTGGTGTTGGGGAGAATAGAAACATTGATCAAAAGTGGATAAATCTTTTTGGGCTGGGAAGACAGATATTCAAGGGGAAAAAATTCCCCCTTTTTGAAGAGGCAGTTGGCTAATTGTTGGAAATGTAGTTAACTCCATTCTAAGACCCCTTTCCCAGTGAGACAGAGTTTCAAGGCTTGAAAGAATTCTAGAGGCCACAGTCAACATGCTTTCCTTACCTTGGTTAATTCTAGGAGCCTGGTATATCCATCCCTTGTGCAATCAGGTTGGTTGATTTGATTTCAAGATATATACAGTATAATTAAGTCATTGTCAGAAAGGAACTTGAAATATCATTTGAACACTTCACTGTGGGTTTGGGTTTTTTTTGCTTAGTTTGCTTAGTGCAAACACTGCCAGGAAGGGAAAAAAGATCCAAACTGAAAACTGTAGCTAAGCATTCATCCACAACATCCACAATTAAAAGTTCTGCAAGTTGTCAGTGTCATATGGGCCTCACCATTCTTTTTGGCAAAGCCAAAAAGACTTGTACATCTGCTCAGGATTGGCATTGCTGGACATTTTCAAAGACACACAGTTATTCAGGGAAATCTATCAACTTCCACAGCAAGGGGCTCTGCTGCAGTCCCTTGTTGCTTTTCCCAATTCTATTGCCCTCTCCACCTGATAGGGCAACAAATGAAGAAGAATGGGCCTTGTGGTTTGGGTCTAAAAGAGCGCGAGTGAATGGGCAGAAGCAGTAATAAACAAGCTCCAGGGCAGGGGCTGGTACCTAGGGCTCACTAGGTAGAACTACATTTGTTTATGCTTATGTTATGACATTTGTTTCCCCATTCCATGAACATAGCAGACAATGGGGAAAGAAAACAGTTTATGACATAATGAAGTACTATATAAGCAGAATATGGGTTGGCTGTAAGAGAAAATTGCTATTTTCAACAGCATTCCAACATCTGTCACAATATACCGTCTAAAGATGACTGCTGGGCTAAATAAAAATAAACCGTTTGTGAGTTAGCGGCTAACAATACTGGTGAATAATTCAATTATTTGTAAACAGAAAAGTTCAAAGGGATTAAGAATGGCTAATAGACCTTCATTTTACTTATAATTTTATGGCTATATTCTGAAAATCAGAAGTGGGATGAAATTATCTCAATTTCTAAGAATTATTTTTAAAAATTTGGCATTTAATTTTTTAAAAATACTTTAGTTCCATTGTAGAAAAAAACATTAAAATTAACTATTTTCTATAACTTCTAAGAAGTTGAGCTTTGCTCAGGTTACTCTATTCCCATCTGTTGGATTTTTAATCAGAATTATGGAGAAATACTGTCATAATCTTGTTCCTTTTTTGCTGTGTTCAGAAGAATACTAAAAAACCTGGAGGAAAGAAATCATGTTGTATGTCTGCAAATATCCCAGAATAAATGTATAGATCATGGAGAAAGGTTGAATAATTCAACTTCATTGTTACTTTTTTTCCTTTAATGTAATTTGAGTTACTGACCCACTTAGGTATATTTTTCACCTAAATGTGAAGCATAACACAGTGCCACAAATTTAATTTTATATTCTGATCTGTTTCAAAGTAAACGTAATGCTATTTGATACTAGAGTTATATGTATTCACAGTTGGCTGAATGGCTGCACTGAGGAGTGCTTATTGGCTCCATTACAGCTTAGAAGAAATATTAAGTAGGATGCCAACAGGGTCTCCACAGTTCAGCATTTTGATGAATAACATCGATGAGGAAATTGATGGGCTACTTACTCAGGTTGCAGGTGGCAAAAAGCTGGGTGAGGTTGATAATATTTTACATGAAAGAAAAAATTCAGCAAGATGTTAGATCACAAACTAAATGAACAGGATGGAATTTAATAAGCAAAGTTTAATAATAATTTAATAATACAATTAATAATACAGAGTTCTGCATCAGGATAAGAAAAATGTAAGGCCCAAATATAGGATGGAGGAAACCTAGAGGGCAATAGAGCATGTGAGATTAATTTTGGTGATCATAAATTAAACAGCCAGATGTGCAAATCAGGTGTGAAAAAGGCTGATGCTATCTTCACACGAGTAACTGGTTTAGAGAGAGTTCAGGTCACGAATTGTAATTGTTCCTCGGTACTCAGCCCTGGTCAGGTCCCATTCAGAGAACTGCCCAATATTGAGAGTCCATGTTGTTTTTACTAAATAGAGTATATTGTTCATGGTTATCACTGCATTAACCCTGGCTTTGGTGGACTCATTTCTCACACTGTTTTCAGAATTTAGGAGAAGTGAAGAAATTAATACATTGATTGTATTTGCTATTCAATAAGGTAAGAATACAAAATTTTTAGCAACAATTGGATCTGAGGCCATATATAAAATAAGAATAATATACTTTAAATAATTTAGTGTATTGATATATTTATTGCAGTCTAATTTATCTAAATTGTTAAAGTATAGGATGTTAAATTTTTGTTTTCAGAATGAAAAAACCTGTTGAAAGAAACAAGTCCCTATGCCATGCCGATAAATGTCTGATTATTGTTTTTAAGTTGACCTACCCTAAAATGTAACCAGAACACTTAGTCTGATTTACTGCTTTTTCATATAGGGCCTCAGGTTTTTCCCCCCTGCATGAAATTATTAATGACTGGCAGCTGAATGTGTGATTGGACCACTTGGAAAGTATATTCATTGTGGCCTTGGGTCGCTGGTGTGTTTTCACAGCTGCAATTCCTCAACTGTTGAATGTGCTAATGTGAGTAAAAAATTAGAAGTCAATCCTATATAGTTTTGCTTGGAAACAAGTTTACTGCATTTAGGATTGCTATCTTTGTGAGAATTGATGAGCAGCCTTTAATTTTCAGTAGCACCCCCAGATCACAATGAATTTAATACTTTTTTATTGAGCATTTTAATTTAGAATATTAAAGGTTCTGTTTCCTGAAAAGCTAAGAGCATCGTGTCAGTTCAGTTGAGCTTATTCCCAGGTAAGGATGAGTAGACTTGCAAGCTGGTAAACATTTTCTTCATCAATTGACTGAAGTCAAATTCTTCAGTCTTTCCTTTTAAAATTGTTTTTAAAAAATATTTACAGTAACAAAAATGAAGAATGAAGCCAGAATATTTCTTTTTTTAAAGTTGACTCATCTCCTGAGAGCATAGGTGGGTTACATGTTTAACAAAAGCATGATGCTTGTTTTAATATCTGCAAATGAACAATTTTTACATGTTTACAAGTTATACGTTGGGTACAATCCTTTTAAAGACAATAAAGACCTCCAATTTTTTTTAAAATATTGCAGTTAGGCTCCTAATATGTACTCAATATAAATACTTTTAAATATCTTGCCCAGTTATTTTTTCATATTCAAACACAGGACAATACAACAGATAAAAGGCTCCCCTCTAGTGTGAATATTTTTTAATATTGTTCATTGGACATTTGGCAACAAGCTACACACAACCTGGCTCATTCTTGAGGCAAATATAAAGCAGCAGTGGAATTATTGATCAGTTCTGCTATTTGGTACCCTGTGTGATCATCTGTGTGCATCTCCAACCTAGTTAAAATATCCCAAATTATGTAGAAGTGTTTTTTCTTTGAGTAACAACAAACTATTACCCATTCACAACAGAGACATTTAAATTTACTTCAAGATTGCCACATATATTACAAATATTTGAAAATTTCCCAAAGTATTCCTATTATGGTGAAAAAATGAAATTACCACTGTTAATTTGTTGAAATGACATAGACCTTAATTTATGATCATTCAGCATTAGGATGCTGAAGGTACTTACAACCAGCCCTCAATGTGTGATAAGGCTTTTTGATAAACGCTTTTGGGCAATAAAGGAAAAAGTTTGGGAAGCTTTAGTTCAGTGAAGCTCCCTTGCCATAAATAAATTTAAAATTGCTACCTTCAGTGGTGGAATTCATAATGAAAGCTAGCTGATTAGCCTGCTTATTTCTCTTCCCCAAAGTCCCTATTTTTCTTGTGAACTAGTAAAAGATGCAAGAGTCAGCTTTGTTACCTGGGAAACCTTGGGCTGTTTCTAAGTTGGCATTCTATGTGTATAATGTATAAGGATTTTAAAAAGAATGTACATTAAATTGGTTTTACAAGAACGTGTTTGATATGGCCTTATTTTGTTTGGCAGAACAGAGGGCATAGGTAATGTTAGGAGTTGGACTTCATTTAATTAGTGAAGGAATCCTTAAGTCTCTTTTTCTACTAAACCTAGATTCCTAAAAACAAGAATGAAGAAATTCAACCTTCCTTTCACATAAGTGTTTCTCCTGGCTGCTTTTTGATAATCCCTAAACTAGTTATTACTGTACTCTTCACAGAATAGCCGGTATTTCACATGAAATAGTCAGCCTTACTTTATTCAGGCTTGAACCAGAAAAAAACTTTTTTTAAATTTTAATTTTTAAAAATGAAGCACTGCAAAAAAAAAACTTGTGACTACAAAATATGGATGGAATATTTTTTAAACAAACACATTTAGTAATGTGCAGTGTACAAAATTTAATGTTATAAAACTAATATTCTGTGCAGCATTTTGTTTTGCAAGCCACAAAATGCGAGTTTAGTCAGCTTTTTACTTTTTTAATCAGTTTTCATTTGACAACAGTTAATTCAGAGTTTATTTGCATAGGAGGATCAAGTAGTTTGTATTGCAGTCACCTGTATATGACTTGGGTAAAAGGCAGGCTACTAGGAACACAAGTCAGGAAAGAACGAACTGCGCTGTTAACTATGAATAAATCCCTCATACATAACTCCTCTCTTCTGAATAAACTTTAAAACGTTTTTAGAATATCCGGTGTTTTTTTTAAAAAAAGTGGAAAACACGTATTTTGGATAGCTAAGGCGGCTTATTTGCACTGTGTTGAATTTCGAGCTCAGCAAGCTTCCCTCGGGTTTGCAGCATTTTCATTTACGAAAATTCTGTAAAACATGATTTTTAAAAGTAATTTTACTAGAGATGAAAGTCCATATTCAAATAAAAGAAACCAAACGCAGGTTGCCAGGATTTGAATTGATAGGTGTTAAAGTGAGCACTCAAAACTACTGAGGACTGCAGGCGAGTTGTGGGGAGAAAAGGACGGGAAAAGAAGGAGGAGAATGTGTCCTTTTCTCGGTTGCAATCCGACCCAGCGGCCCTCGGCGTGTCGGGCCACTGCTGCAGCTGAAACAGGCTTCGAAATCGCTGGCTAAGGAGCCATAAGCCGGCTAGCACGATCGAAGCGTCTTCAAGAAAAAAATGGACAGCCAATTTGTCCGGGATATAATAAATCTCCTGCCTTGGCAGAGGGTTGGACTAGAAGACCTCCAAGGTCCCTTCCAGCCCTGACCCTGGGACTTGAGAGCCAGGCAGGAGATTCGAGAAGCCCGCAGCTCCTCGGATTACCTCTGCTGCCGTGAAAGAGGGCGGGAAGAAAAAGGGGGGGGGGAGGGGCGCGCTTTCTCTGGGCTTGCTGCGGCAGGGCAGAGCGGAGGAACAAGAGGTAGCGGGAGGGTGGAAGGGTTTCCTTTCCTGGCCGCCGGAGACCCGCTGCCCTTGGAGCTGTTTGGCCATGCTGGGGATCCGAAGAGAAAAAAAGCCTTAGCAAGATTGCTATGGAAGACCGACCTGGGGGCCTCAGTGGGAGGGTTGGGAAATACGACCTAGTGGGGGGGGGGGGATTACCTTCACTGGCCAGAGGTGAGCAAAACAACAAGTGCCTCCGGAGGGAGGAAAGAGCCCCTGTGCTGCTCTCTAGCACTCCCGCCCAAACGTGCGTTACTTTCCTGGGGCGCCCGCTTGCATTAACCGGCGTGGGCTGGGAAGGTGGGCGATTCAGCACAAAAGGGACCTTCACTTGGTTCTCAAAGACGAAGAGTTTTCAACCTGAGGTTTCCTTGGAAAATATCTTACTTGGAAAAAGTGTGAAAGAGGGAAGACAACCAGTGGCACTGGGTGGAGGATCAGGACAATTTCTGATGTTTTATCTCTTGACCAAGAAGGAAAAATACTTTGTCCATTCCGACCCACACCAAACCAGAGCTACAGCTTTCAAGAGTATTTTATGTGGGCCTTACCTTATCTAAAAGAGCAAGGCAAAAATGATTATTCTTTTCTTAATAACGGCTTGCACAATTCTTCCAGTTCAGTTATAAACTGGCTTGTTTGTTACAAGCTTAAGCTTTGTGAACCAGAATCCGTTTAATCAGGGACAGTGGCTGGTTATCCAGCCTTGAGAGTTGTATGTGATGGTGGGCAGAAGAGAAAAATACAAACAGTGCAGCCAAAAGACTACTACTTGTGATCATGTAAATATTAAATATTCAAATGTTCAGATAGTTCAAATATTAAATTCAGTGATCTTCATAGATCATATTTGATGTAACTGTGTTAGTAAGGACAAAAATGAGTAATGGCTTCAAAACCAATAATTCAGATAATTTTTTTTTTCACATAAAGATGTGTTTATGAAAATTGTTCCTAGGAAGATACCTCCTATAAGTTACTTTGGTAGTCATTCAGATAATATGCTTCAGAAAATCAGTGGCAAAAGCTGTAAAAATGAGCAACAGTAAAATGTTGAATGTTAAAGTGATACCAGATCATGTGGAGAAAGAATAGATTATTATATATAACTAACAGCTATTGGGTGGCCAAGCTGCTGAAACAAATGTGGATTATTGTGTGCATGCGCACTGAGTGTAGCTGGCCATGGAAATCTGCTTAATGGCTACTGACTCGGCTTAGGGAAGAATGGATGGTGGAATGCTCGCATGGGTGACTGGGCGGGGCTAGAGAAGAGTTTAAAAGGTGGTACAGTTACTGGACAGTTAGTCCTGACTTTGAATTTCGTGTAAACATGTCAGTTCGTGCAGGTGTTTGTGAGGGAAATAAAAAATTGATACTTCAGAACTGTGTTTTGGTTTATTTTTCCGTCACAGATACATCAGAAACTGATAGTAACCTTACCTAAATAAGTACATAAGGGAAGTATGCACACTTAATTTAAAACATCCGAATTTCCATGAGATTCAAGGAAAGCAGTTCTCTGAACTGTTAGTAGAAGTTCAAATTCTACTTTTAAATGTTGTTTTTAGTTATTTGAATTTAAAAATACAGAGGCGTGAAAGGAATAGGGGACAAAGCAACTATAATGAGTTGTGTTATGTATGTTATACTCAGTAATACCAGAGCAGCTGGTTCCACCTGCTGGCTGAAAGATTAATTCTCTTTAGTAACTTCACTACCTACTGCCTACTCTAAGACTGAGTGATCAAATGCCCCATTTCCAACATCATACATTATTCAGAATGGTATTCAATGTTCATTGCTTTTGAACTTGGCAATTGAATGCTAATGGTATGGAAGAAGGAAATAGAACACTTAAATTTGCTGACCAAGAATGAAATGGATTGGTTAGAAACTTGTACAGACAGGTTTCTTCAATTCATTTATATAATAACAAATTGAAGGCAAGCATCAGAAATGATTTAATTTTCTTTGTATCAAAGTGCATACATGAATTTTTAAAAAAATTGTGTTTAAAGAGCAGTGAGTTTTCAATATCAAGAATTTGACTTGCCGTCCTGAGCAGATTCTCCCCAAAACTCTAATCACAATAAAAAAAATGCCATTCTGGCTGCTAGAAAAATGGCAGTCCATAGTAACATAAAAACTGCATTGAGCCAACTATTATCACACAACAATGTGCAAGTTCATGGGATGTAATAATCTCTTCATTAAGCAAATACTACAGAAGGAAAATGGAGAGAGACTGGGGAGAAAGGTGATTGAACACTAAAATATATTAAGCTAGAATTTTAGATGGAAAAAAGAAACTGCAAATGTTTGAACAGTCTTTGGTTTAGTCTCATTTCTTTGTGGATTCCTCACCACTAGGAGGATGAGAAAACACACAATCCAGTATATAGTACAGTAGAAAATCTTACTAGATTACAGGTATTGCTTGATTTACAATATGTACAATATTTACAATGACCGTTCAATTTTAAAACGGTATTGAAAAAAAAAGTCTAATCGTTTTTCACAGTTATAACCTTTGCAGCATCCCCATGATCTTGTGATCAAAATTCAGAAGCTTGACAATTGGTTTATACTTATGACATTGCACAGTCCTGGAGTCATGTCACCTTTTACAACTTTCTGATAAGCAAAGACAATGGGGAAGCCAGATTCACTTAACAACCAGGTTATCTACTGCAGTGATTCACTTAACAACTGTGGCAAGAAATGTTGCAAAACGGAGAAAAAAATCACTTAAATGTCTCACT
Organism: Myanophis thanlyinensis; assembly: GCA_017656035.1. Lineage (NCBI taxonomy): Eukaryota > Metazoa > Chordata > Lepidosauria > Squamata > Homalopsidae > Myanophis > Myanophis thanlyinensis. Next base: position 1,637 of record JAEANM010000181.1, on the reverse strand, counting down.
TAACAGAAATTTTAGGCTCTGTTGTCATAAGTCGAGGACTACATGTATTGTGTTTTTATTTTATTTGACTTAACTTTCTATTTTTTATAACATAGAGTATCCCATAGAGTATGTATAGCAGAGAGACATCCAGTCATTCAAAGAGGCTCTAAAGCTAAAAGTAAATCAGATATTAGGCCTTCCTGCTCCTATTCCCAAACTTTTACATTAGAATAGTGTTTCTTAACCTCAGCAATCTTAAAATGCATTGACTAAGAAATTCTGGGAGCTGAAGTACATATATCATAAAGTTGTTAGGTTGAGAAACTACCACAGCACACCTTTTTTACTTAAATCCAAATCTATCCATGAATAAAACCCACAGATCCATCACTGATTGAAAGAAGAAATGGAAATTAAAGAACCTTTTGAAATTAAAATGCAAATCATTTATATAATGTAGTTTTACCTATTTTTATATTTATTTTATCCTGTTTAATTTTATAATCCTATTACCTACTGGTGCGTGCACATTTTTTTTATTGAAGGGTTAAAAAAGATTAGTCATAACAATTAGCATAGCTGAGGGAACTGCTTAGAATAAACTAGCAGAGCATTCTGGTTACATTTTAATATGTTACCTCCGGTAGCAATTGGTGATACCTCAATTAGATATAAATAAAATATGCATTTAATTAAATGGCTACATTTCTGTGCCATTCTTTGCAAGTGGGGACTTGCAAGTGTAGTGTCAAGATAAATATTTAAAAAGCATCGTTTTCTGTTGTGTGCATGTATTGTTCCATGCCTAGAAAAGGACTAAAATTTTGCTGCTGCTTTTGCAGATGGCAAAGGAAAACATTTTTAGGTGTTTGCTTGCTAAGCTGAGCCTACTCCAAAATCTATTTTTAATTTCCGTCCTTTTGTTTTTGTATGTTTGTGATTGATCAGTGAATATTGAAAGCAACTCTCATGAAAGCTGAAAAATTGAAAAGGGCCTTGAAGTCACATAGCAAACAGGAATCAAGGATATTACATTGTGTTGTAATGGGAATCATACAATTGTCTCAAAAATCATTTCCACAGTACAATCCTTCACTGAGGCTGGAAATGCACCATTATAAAAGTATTTTTTTCACATAGCTACTACCGTTGGTTAAAACCTTTTACCAATTTCCATGCACTGTAAAAAAAAAGTTGGTTCTCTGGTAACATTGGTTTTAAGTCTGTCTTCTGGATGAAGTTAAGATAATTCTATTGTTGATGAACAGCTGTATGTCAGGAAATCATTTAAATACCCTTCTGCAGACCTAACAAATTCTAAGAGCTTCTTACCATTTCTGGGTCCTTATCTCAGCACATTCTAAATTCTCAGTATGTGTTCAACTTAAGAATAAAATCAAGGGAATGAGGAAAGTAAAGGGTGATCAACCATATTCCAGTCATGGGGATCTCTTGTTCCAGAAGTAGTAGTAGGTTCTCCTCCTTCCTCTCCGACCGTTCGCAGTCTGTGTTGGCAGGAGGACAGAGGTCGACTTCGAGGCCCCTAGTATGTGGGGTGCCTCAGGGGTCGGTCCTCTCCCCCTTACTGTTCAATATCTATATGAAGCCGCTGGGTGAGATCATCCGTGGTTTTGGGGTGAGTTTTCATCAGTATG
>JAEANM010000180.1:0-42823 GCA_017656035.1 Myanophis thanlyinensis | reverse complement strand
TATGGCTCTTACTGAAATAAATTTCCAAATATGTTGCTTTCATGGCTCTCTGAGTCAAAAAGGTTCCCGACCCCTGCAGTATGTGATTGGTGTTTTATACTAGCATTTTTAAGGAAAGATTATTTAACTACAAAATGCCTGACAAAATTCAGAAGTAAAGCTTGCTCTATTTATGCGTTAGAAAAGAGATGAACTTAGTGGAAGTTTGGAGGGATGAAAGTTCTGTCTGTGAATAAATTCTTCGAAACTTTCTGTATTTTTTTTCTTATATGAGGTAAAAAGCATCCTGGGGGTTAAAATATTAGAATCACATTTGTATGTACAATGTAGTTTTACGTCATTAATGAAATTACATTAGTTAAAGGCTCTGAAGAAGCTGGCAGCATCTTGTGATACAGATAATTTAACCTGTAAAATTTAAACCTGTAAATTTTTGCAGTTTCTTCACAATGAACACAAAGCAGAAGTAAAGTGAGATATAATTGTAAAAATTGCTTGTATTGGGGAAGGAAAAAACCAATTACCACACTAAGTACGTTTAAGTTGTGTTGATATCAGTAAGACAGATAAAAGACATATCATGTGTGAACATTTATAAGATTTAGCCCACAGTCCTACCACTTCACAGTAAATTTTATTTAACTTACATTTAACTATTCACTCTTATGATTGTATTAACTGACATATAATTTCCATTGCGTCCATTGTGCCCCAAAACATCACAGAGCACTTCAGAATATAAAGAATAGTATATTGAAGTGTAGTTGAATTTGCTTCTTAAATAATTGTGCAAGTTTTTTACTTGAGTGCTGTATACAATTTAATTTTGTGTTTTTGTATTTAAATTGCTGTCATTTTATTAGCTCATCTAAATTAAATTAATTTAAGTGTGATCTTTTGTATAGATCATTTTATGCTATAATTTTATCTTTCTTGCTGGGCTAATTCAACTGACTTTTTTGTATCATAGAATTAAACACCAATGCCAGCACTGGTGGATTAAGGTGCACCTAACAGCACTGTTGCACACACTGGAAATATTTAAATACTCTTTAGAAGCATCATGCAGTAGTTTTATACTGTGCTGTAAATATTGATTTTCTTTTAATTTAGCACTTTTGATCATAGCTTGATTTTATTATCCTTTGGCATGTATCTTTGGTCAATACATGTGTAAAAGTTTTTTAAATCTGGGTATATTCTACATTTTTCAGAATTGCAGTATATATTCCAATCTAGCAGCTCCAGTCTTTTTTTTTTCTGTAGATTCAAGTAAAAAATAATTACACTTACAAAGACCATAAAAGATAGCTTCCTATATGTTCATCAAATGTTCTTATTAAAAATAAAATAACACAATAATTGTGTTCCTGTCATGGAGGTGATAGAAAGACATAGATTATAGATTCCACAGGTTCTGTTCATATGTCACTTTTAGTGAATGATTATTTGGTGAAGCAGCCTTAAAGATATCCTGAGGAAAGGGAAAGAGCTGATAACAATGATTTGAGTTATTACTATTTTCACATGTTTTTAAACATACAAATAATTTCAAAAACAGTGGCTGTTCATTTTGAGAAGCTTTTAGCGTAGAATTGAGTTAATAAACCAAGTGGGATTCTTCAGTAAATTGTCCTTAAAAACAACATGAACTAATTTTTGTCATCTTAATTGAAGCCCAAAGGTATTGTTGGTAACTCCTCCTATGAAATAAATATGTGGGAGTCTCTGTCCTGAAACTCAGCTAGCAAAGGTCACAGGCGATAGTGGTTTTCTTGGAAATGTAATTTCATGTAGCCACTACACTGCATTTTGGCATCTCCATGTGTAGTGTTTTCTTTTTGATCCAGTGTTATGGAAAACCATGTAGGTGGTATGCACCACGATTCTGTTTTTCAGTTTATTTTAGATTGAGCATCGAGATATGCCAGGAAAGGGCAATGTAACTAATGTGAAAATGGTACTTTAGGCAAAGAAAACAGATTCTCTTTCTGGGATGGGATGTTCCATCTCACATGTGATCAGAGGATGAAAGCATAGAAACAAAATGTTTACTGGCCATTATTTGCTCTGTTTTAGAGTGATAGTGAAACTGTTGCTGTGATAAGTTTTTTTTTTTTTTAGATGCTTGGGAGTTTTTATGTATTGTTTTTATTGTGCTCTTTGTTCTTAGTCAATTGACCAGAGTCTTGGAACAATGTGGTGCAGAGATAACACTATAATCTGTCTGTCTTCAATTGCTTTGAATTATGGCCATGTCCACAGCTGCCAATCACAATGCATGGGCTTAGTGCAGCTCTCAAGGGAAAGTAAATTCCCCCTTCCTGAGCTGTGATGGAGATTTAACCTGTGCAATAACCTGACATCAAAAAAGATGAAGCCTAATACTCCTAGTCAGCTGCATTTTTAATGCACTTACAAAAAAAATCTCATTATTTATTGATGAGCATTTTTCAATAAAATGTTAACTGAGTAGATTTGTAAAGAGATTACACAGGGAATCACCTGTTAGACAAACAGATGTTGTGATCAAGGTCTACACAAATCAGAAAATGTAGCAAATAGACATAATGCATTATCACAATTACAACAGTACAAGAAATAGAATGGAAGGTTAATTTACATTATGCTCTATTTCAGAAAATTAAAGCAATATGTTATCTCTATATGAAATAGTTAACTATGTCACATGTTTTATGATATAGTTTGCTTTGATTTTATATTGGTTTCTGAAAATTAGCTTCTTTTAGAAATCAACAGTTCCTCTTTTTATGTAGATTCATATTTTTAATGAGAAGGATTCTACTCAAGCTTTACCTTAATGGTTAACATTTATTAAAATGTCAGAATTCACAAAAATACAACACTTTGCTAGAAATAAATGTATTACTTTGCAATCTCTAAGGTGCAATGAAATTTTAAAAATCTGGTATAAGGAATAAAAATTGTATTTTGTGCAGTGATCTTGCAGCATCCTGAAATAATGTGTTGTATATTTGCATTTGCCCTAAACTTGGCATTTATTTGGAAACAAGTTCATGTATTTGGAAATGGGAACAGCTCCGAATGCTAATGAAGAAAATCACATTCTTTAATCAATCTTTTTAAGGTATGGCACAAATATAGTATTATTGATCTGTACCTAAATTATTATCTATACATTTCTGAACTGGGAAGTTTAAATATTGATTCTTTCTCCACTAACACTCTAATCCAGGGATGTCAAACTTGCATTGTCACATGACATATCACAACTTTTTTCTCCTTTGCTAAACCAGGTGTGGCCAATGCATGACACACAGCCTGCTCTAATCAGTGGCAATTGTAATTCTTCAGAAAATCTTTATATCTGACAAAGAGAAGATTATAGTGATATTATCTAAATCATCCAAATTTTGTATTGGTTGTTTTGCATTTAGAGATGAGAAGTATTGCTTGATAACTGATATAAAAAGAATTACCTTTTCTCTGTTACATCTACTCCAATACATTTCTACAGTCTAAAAAGAGGAAAAACTCAGATGTAATTCCTACACAAGTTTAAGAATATGGTTCTTCCTGTTAGCCAGGCTCCACCATCCAGACCAAACCTTTTTATTTCTAATCTTTCAGTTGAGCTCAGTAATACCTCTGTACAATTTGAAACCCTGCTGTAATTGCTCCATAACATCTTGAATATATTCTATTGATGTTTTTACTTGCTTCAAGTGAATGTGAGTAAAAAAAGTGTCTCAAATGAGTTCAATTCCTTTGTGACTTAATGGAGACAAACTTTCTCATCAATGCCAAAGTGGCTCACCACTGCCTTCCTTCAATAATTTTTTTTTTAAAGTTCTCAGTCAAATCTATAGACTTGGAATTTCTGGTAGTTTCCTATCCAAATATTAAACAAATCTGTTCTTCCTTAGCTTTTCAAGGTCAGCTGATGTTGGCTAGATTGTACCACTAACTGGTCAAACTTGAGTAGATGCTCTCAAATCTGCTCTATGAAGGGAGGCTGAGGTCTGAAGGATGATCTCTAATGTACAATAAAACTGCAGGTGTGACCAGCAATCATGGCTCTGTTTCCTTTGTATATATTAGTATATTGTGTTGAGGCCTAGCACCCAAAAAGAGCTAGTGTTAACTATTGCTGAGAGAAAAAAGCATTACTTTCAGCACTTTGGATCAAAACTCATGCACATCATTCTGTATATTAGAAAACATGTATTGTAAATACAACTTTTTTTCCAAAAATGCTTTTCATCTTTTAAATGTCTTTTCCACACTCGGGACATAGGATGTCATCTCTTTCTGTGAGGAAACCACGGCCCACCAATGATAGGGAACATTTCTTGCAGTTGAAGCAATCATTGTGCCATTGCCGTTCCTCAAAAGAAATATACTTGGTGCCACCAAGCCCTGAAAAAAGATGTCGTAAGAAAAAAAGTGAGGCACATCTGTGTGAAGACATTGGAACTAGATCTTGGATTATGAAGCAACCTTTTCTGAACTAATATCCCCCAGATATGTTTGACCATGATTTCCAAGCAGGAAATAGCAGACTGAAGATGGCTCCAAAAAGCAGAGCCAATGACCACATTGGAATGAATAACCAGTAAATAGACAGGATATTCAATAATTCTCTAGCTGAGAGAGGACTTGAGATAATTCTCTAGATGAGAGAAGACTTGAGGACTTGATACAGTTGCTCTAGAGCAGGAGTTTCCAACCATGGCAACTAAGACTTGTGGACTTCAACTTTTCAACTTGAAGTCCACAAAAGTCCATTTTGGCTGCGACAGGCTCCTGTAACCCTCTGCCAGTGAAAATGGAGCTCAGGAGGGCTGCATGCCCGAGCTCCGTTTTTGCTGACAGAGGCACGGTCTTTCACTGTTTCCAGGGCACCCCCTGCGGGCCAGATCTAAGCATCCTGCAGGCCGGATCCATCCCACAGGCCTTGAGTTTGATACCCCTGCTCTAGAGTCTAGACAGTTGCTTATTTTGAGAAGAATGACAGCAGCCTGCACCAGATTTAGAGCCTCTGGGATACAGGGAGTAGATGGCTTACTCAAACTGCTGTCAGCAGCTTTTAGTTTCATTACTTCCATTCTATGTTTTTGGAAATTGCTTGTTAACTGCTCCGCCCCACCCCGCCACCTGCTGTAAAGTAAGACATTTCCCAAAAATAAGATCTAATGAGTCTTTTGAAAAGACTCGGTCTTATTTTCAGGGAGACGCGGTAGTTTTCGACTGAGTAACGTAATTGAAGGTGCTGCGTCTCCATTTGGTTTCCATTGCTCCTTTCTTGGACTTTTGGGAAGGTATTTTTTTCCTGGAAGAAAGTTGAACAAAAACCAGATGTGTTCCGGAAAACAGATTTATAACTGGTTCGCCAAGCTCAACAAAAAAATATCAGTTCCACTGAAACCAGTGCAAACCTGATGAATCCCACCACTGGCCTCATTATTGTTGAAAGTGACTTTGGCACCTCACAGTCTACTGGCCATAAGGGCACTGAGATATAGGAACAGAACTAAGGGTTTATTTACTCTGTTGCCTATAGATACACTTTTTTGACAAAAATATTGATTGCATGTGACTTTCTCATGCCTTCTGCTGATAGGAAGTAGCTATTTAGGCACTAGTTTTTGCATTTGTCTATTGTGTATTTTTAAATAATTATTTTTGAATTACAAAACCTGCTTTGTCACCAATGTTCAGATTGTAATCATCCTTTTAGGAATATTCATAGGCAGATGCCAGTGCTTTCCTTACAACAATTACTGAACTGTTTTTCAACCTAGGCAGCTTTACAATGTGTAGAATTCTGGGAATTGAAGTTCGCATATCTTAAAGTTGGCAAGGCTAAAAATCTTGAATTGCACTCTTCTAGAATCTGGCACTCAGAGGCATATAGTGGATATCAAAGATGGACTGGGTAAATTCGTGGAGCAAGTACTTTCCCCCTCATTTAGCTCTTTGAGGACCAATCTAAAACTTTATGCACCAGATTTTTAAATTAAACATTGCTACAATTTTTACAAACTATCACCACCACTACCTCTATTGCTACCAGATCTTATTATTCTTGGAGGGTGTTATTTCAATTTCACTGCTTCAAATTCTTAGACTCACAGTGATATCTTTTCAAACTCAATTGCTGGTTTTGCTCGGAGCTTTAAATTGCATGATTTTGATGATAATTTATATTGACTGCTAATAGAAATTTTTCCTATTTTAAAAGAAGGCAATATCAAAGTACCTACCACTTATTGGGTTAGTGCACCCTGCACACTTCTTGGCATAGAGGCTACAAAAGCAGTTCAGACAATATGCAAACTCATCCCTGGACGTGAAACGTTGTCCAGATAGTTGTTTTTTGCATCCAGTACACACAAAACACTCTTTGTGCCATGGCTGCTCTCGGTAAGTAATTCCTCCAGTAGTGATTGGCTGTTTATTCAAAATAGGAGTCGGTGGGAAGAAAGAAAAGGAAGAGTTTGTTTTTTATTTACTATGTATTATTCATGTTCTTTAACTTAAACAAAATTCAAATGTTTTAGAAAGAAAGAGCAAAGTAATCTTGAGCATAACTAATATTTTAAGTTAAGATATTTTAAGATATTCAATATTCAACTAATCCATAAGTTTCTATTCAGGTTTTCAAGGTTACAATACAAGAAGGCAACATCTTCCCACAACATGGTGGCTGAGGAATTCTGGGAGTTGAAGTTCCCCTAAATTAAAATCACTAAGATGAGAAATGCTGCTCTGTAAGGTGGTTGTAATGAATTATTATTTTTTATTTACAAAATTTATATACCGCCCCATTCTGAGAGGACTCGTGGCGGTTTACAGCCAATCTATGAACCGAACATATATAAGTTAAAATACAATTAAGAACAAATTAAATCAATGGCCAGAAACTCAATTATAAAAGTAAAAATTTAAACCACTAACCAATTAAAAATCCAGTAAATTTAATTTTAAATTTTAAAATTAAAAACCCCCCGCTAAGTATTAGGCCAGACCGGCTTGTTGGAATAAATGGGTTTTTAATGTGCACCGGAAGGTCCGCAGGTCCGCAATGGTCTGAATCTCTGGGGGCAATTTGTTCCACATGGAGGGTGCAGCCACAGAGAAGGCTCGTACCCTTGGGGCTGTCAGACGACATCGTCCCAACAGTGGAACCCCGAGGAGGCCTGCCCTGTGGGACTGTACCAGTCGGCTGGAGGCTGACGGTGGCAACAGGCAGTCCCGTAAGTACCCGGGTCCTAATCATGGAGCTCTTAAAGGTGAGTACAGCTCGTGCAGGAGAAGTGTAACATAGGAGCTCCAAGGAGCTCCCATAATCACCTGCGCGGCCTCACTTTGCACCAAGTGCAGCCTCCGGATGCTCTTCAAGGGGATCCCCATGTAGACAACATTGGCATAGTCAAGACGGGAGGTCACAGAAGTGACTGTGCGGAGGACAGTAAGTGACAGTAACTGAGAGAGCCCAGCAAAGACAGAGTTTTCTCCAGTCTGATTGCTCTTCCACAATTATGTCATTGATATGAAAGGCTTTATCTTTCAGTATCAGACCCAACAAAAGAAAGGGCAAGTTATGGTAGGATAATAGCCTGGAACAACTGGCTCAGATGAAAAGGAGAAGCAGACAAAATACCTATTTTGGAGCATAACATCACAGCATAATAAACTTTACCTTCTTGCACTGTACACACTGCATAGCAAACTGCTTCTCATAGCAGGGCACACAGAAATTCTGATTGTCCTTGGGAATAAAACTCTTTGTTCCAATGGGCTGTTGGCACCGATGACAGATAAAACAGGTCTCATGCCAACTGCTTCCCTTATATTCCATCTTCCGTGTCCCTATGAGAAGAATAAATCCAGGATTAGCCTTTAAGTTGTTATATCATCAAAAACGTAGAGATTCCATGTTTCATTTCTACCTATTCCATTTTCCAGTTAGTAAAAGGGAAGAATCTTAGTCAGGAATAATGGCACCTTATAATCTTTAATTTGTCAGATCCTGAATACTAAAAATAAATCCTCTGAAAAATAATCTTCCCTAATTTGATGCCTTCAGACACCACAACAGATATTGCCAACACAAGTGGCCACTAGATGGCTGGAAAAGGGATAAGACTGTTTTTTTCTGTCCCCTAGTGGCTGTGTGTGTTACTGCAGACTGGATATGGCAACCCTAGGCATTGTAAAACAGAATTTCTAACTGACCCCAAGGAGAGTCATTTATTGAATGAGTTCACTCAATGGAGCTAGGGCATCAAGGTTGGTTGCCAACCACAGTTGGTTGAAACACAGTTGTTAAAATCTTGGGATTTTTACTCTTTTTTGACGGTATAGGAACTGATTTTTATAGACTGTAGGTCATTTCAAATCGTATGCTAAAGAATCTATGAAATACCCTTTTAAAATGAACAAACATGAAAAAATGTTTCACCCTTCATAATTCATCCTTTTTTATAATAGCAATATGGCAATATTGGTTTATAAGGAAGCTTAAGGAAGACTGAAAGGACGATAATGTAGAACTAGTTAGAAACCCTAACTCCGTAAAAAGAAACAGAAAAGCCTTCTGATTGTACCCACAATATATATGTTGCAACTCTGCCTTCTCTGCAGCATCAACCTACCATTCTGGTTCTTGGCCTTTCAAAAGACATCCAATGCAGCTCCCCACCCCATCTTAGCTTGACTGCCCTGCATGAAAAACGTTATGTGTTCTACCAGACCATTGGAAGGCAAATAAAAGTCTTGATAAAGCATCTTGCAAAAGAAGCTTCCTCTGGCTTTAGAAAGTATTTCACAAAAGCCCCTTGGTGTTCTTCAGAGCGGACAAGGTTCTAACCTGGCATTATGGTCTTTTTGCACTCATTACATTTGGAGGAATATTCATTTGAGTAACATTCGGTACAAAGAAGATGCTCTTCCTTCGCAGCAAAAGGTTTGTCCACCAAGGAGTTCTTGCATTGGAAGCAATGGAAGCAGGTTTCATGCCAATGACGATCCTTATAGGACAGGTCCTGTAGAAATTCCAAAGCCCACATATGACCACGTGAACAAATACTCCATAACCTTGGGACAAATTGACCACATCATTGTACATGAAGACTGACAACGAATGGAAAACACGTGACCAGATATGATATTTGAGTCCATCTACGTTTAATCTCTAATTTGCCAGCGAGCATTCATTTTTTTAAACTCTTTGAATAAGCCACTGTTGCTATCCTTTTAATAAACACAACCTATATGAATGTCCCTTTTGCCTCCTTTTTCCATAAAAAAAATTATGCACCAATATTTTCTCAAGTTTTATCCTTGGGTGTCATGGGTTGTATGCACTATCTTGGTCTAGAGTTGTATCCTTCTAGGAATGAAAGTGAATGCATGTGTCCCAGGATAATGTTGCAGGATCCAATCTGGATTGGTCACCAGGACCAGAGTCCAATACTTCCAATGTAATCCGCATGGATTGCCCCTGTGACAATGTAGGACAGATGGGAGGAAGCTAACCACCAGATTGCAAGAACACAAGCAAACAGACAAAGAGGAGACCCAAATTTATTGGTAACTTCAATTGCAATGAACAAGGACATACATTCCGTTTTGAAGCCACCAAGATTGTTGGATGAACAGGCACAAAAATAGCCAGAAAAGTGATTGAAGCCTGGCAGTCATCAGGAGTACTGATTTATCACCAGCTTATCAAATACTTACGAGGCGAGGGCTCAGCAACACAAGGAAACAACAGCCAATGAGTTAATAGCCGGTCATCAACACCTTGATCAACAACTGAAAAGTCACATACAACCAGGCACTGATGTATATAATACCACACACAGCCCAAAGCACACACTCTGCTAGAGAACAGTTCCCTGAGGATGAGCTCCAGCACGAGTCCGAAAGCGTGACCAATCCAGATTGGATCCAGTCCAGAGTCACCGTTGTGAGATAGATGGCTATACACATACACAAACACACATTCAAACACATTGTGAGTGCAATTCTATACATCTCACTGGAGCAGAGAAGGATGGGACCAGAGTGCACATGTGTTTGCGGCTAGGTTTATTCACTCTTAATGTGAACTTCAAGATTTTCCTTGGTCTCCATCTTAGGTTTCTTTACCTAAAATCCATATTGAGATTGCCTTTTGGTCTAGTGGTTAAGGCACCAAGGTAGAAACTAGGCGTCTGTAACTTCTATCCCTTCCTTGGAATGAAAGCTGACTGGGTGACTTTGGGCCAGTTTCTCTCTCTTAGCCCAACTTACTTCACCTCATAGGGTTGTTGTGGGGAAAAGTAGGAAAAGGAAGAAGTAATAGTTACATTCACTGCATTGTGTTATTTATACAAATAATATAAACGTGGGATAATAAACAAAAAACTTTATATCAAAGACATATTTACAGAGAAGACTTTCAAACAAAGAACTACACTCCATATACAACCAGTGGTGGAATTCAAATTTTTTTACTACCGATTCTGTGGGTGTGGCTTGGTGGGCATGGCTCAGGGAGTCATGTGACTGGGTGGGCAGTTTCTGTAAGCAGGGCAATAAAGATTAGGCTAGAAACAACACAAAAATGTTTTTTTCCTGCCTCCCTGAGGAATCTGAACAAATTGTCCATTTACTGATAGGAATTTATCAACATTATTCCTATTAATAGAAAGTATATCAATGCACATTATGAGTTCATTTGAAAAAGTGGGATATGCAGCACATTCTCCTCATTTGTTTTTCCTTTTTGCAAACACCCAATAAGTGTTAGAAATTTTTTGATGTACTGGAACTAAAATATTGTCTGAATTAGGAAAAAAATGTTACCATATACTTTGATATCTCCAACAAAGCCAATTCCCATATTAGAAGAGGCCTAATCTACAAGATAGCTTGTACTTTACTAATAATCAAATTAATAAAATAATCAAATGAACACGTTACATAGAACTGGGCTGCTGGAAACTTTTTTCTTTTTTATTTCTCATGGAATTTTATTTCAGATTCAATCCCACATACCTTTCTGTGTGCATCAATTTTTTATTTTTCTGCTAAACTGAGTGGAAAACAAACCATAAAATACTACAGCTGCTGATCTTTCCAGAACTATGCATATACAAATCTGTTTTCCTGTTGTGTGTATGCCTCAATGTTTGATGTTCTTTATATTTAATGAAAGAATGGGATCTTAAAATTGTAATTAAGGGATTATTAAAAAGATATGAGAAACCTATATGCCAAGCTCATCTGCTGCACACAAGTAGAGATGTAGGCACTCAAAACATGTATCATCAAGAGAAATCACGTACTTATTATTTTTCAGTAATTTTGGAAAGTACTGTCTACTGAAATGTTTCTCAAATTTAGCATCTTGAAAATGTTTGGAGTTCAACTCCCAGAATTCCCCAATCTGGGAGTTGAAATCCACACATCTTCAAGATGCTAAATTTGAGAAACACTGGTCTATTGTATATCATTTATAGGAGTTACTGGATGGTTAATACTATATAACCATCAACATAGCACGCCTCTGCTTGGTCACTCTCTCCCACTGTAGTTAAGACATCAAGCTTTTAAGTCAATGCATAAACAAGCATGTGTGAGCACACCACTTTTCACCTATATTCCCCCATTAACAACAAAAGTTTTCTTAATTGTTCACCCAGAGAGGAAGGGCTCCACCATATTCTATGACTCACTTATTTGCTCTTGCAGAAGGGACTGTAGCGTACGAGAGATCAGGTAGCACTAAGCTTCCCCAATCTCTCTGTCTGAGTTGAAAAGTTCAACTAATTCCTGCCTTGCTCTGAGATATCTTGAAGGCAGGCCAAGCAAAGGGATCCAGGAATGTCAACACACACAAAGTGCACAAAGGATTTAAAAAAAAATCCTACTCAAAAAGGAATTCTGGGAAGAAACAGAGTTTGTCAGCTTCAGAAATTTCCACACACTAACCCAGGGGTGGGAAATTATGGCTCCTTCATGACTCGTGGACTTCAACTCCCAGAATTCCTAGCTCAGGAATTCTGGGTGGCTCAGGAATTCTGGGAGTTGAAGTCCACGAGTCATGAAGGAGCCGTAATTTCCCACCCCTGCACTAACCTCTTCTTTTTTGGCTTTTTGGCTTTGCTTTTGCTGGCTGTGCCCCCCACTCCCCCCACAGAAGTCTAAAGTAAATTAAACTAATTAATTAATCATATTAGTTTATTTTGGACACTTGGCAATCAGCTCATTTTTATCAATATATGCAGCATCTGATGGTCACATCTGCAATTTTTGCTGTTTTAGGCTGGATTTTGACATTTACTTCTAATTTTCAGCAAAAAGTACCCATGGTTATAATGGCTTCATTTAACAGCTGTGGCATTTGCTGAAACGGCCATGATGTTTGTTTAACAGCCATTGCAAAAAAAATTAATAAAATCAGATCTGGTCACCTGCTGACCCACTGAATGACTGCAACAATTAACAATCATAATTGTGGGTTCAAATACGGTCGTAAATCAAGGACTACCTGTAATATGTTTTTGCGATTTAGATTTTCAGTTATATAATTTTTAACATTTTATAAAAAGAAGGGAAAGAAAAAGGCCTTTTTGCTACTTGGTTACTTTCCTGAATTGAGACAAATAAGACTTCGTTGCTTTTATCAGAGGGTTGTATTCTTTCCCTTTATCCCATCTCTGTCCTCCTCACAATCAAGTTGATTCCTTGTGCCTAAGGGAATCAATCAAGTTGATTCCTTGTGCCTAAGGGAATCATTCAAGCATCTTGCCCAGGCTAGGATGGGTATAGTGGTTGGGAGTGGGTTCCCTCAAATACAGCAGCGCTTCTGGTCATTCTTGGTTTTCATTGTATTTGTTTTAATATACATAAGAAAAAAAGCAGAATGTATCAAAGGAAAAAATAGTCAAACAGAAAGATTGTTTATCTCAGGACAAGAGAATAACAACATATGGACCAGCTGTTATAAGAAACTCTGCTTTGGCTGTTTTGAAAAGTCCTAATTAACCAGAGCCATTCACAGGAAAAATGTTTCTTCCTTGCACTTCCTTGCACTTCCTTGCACATGGATAGAATCCTTGGGTAAACTTTCAGAGAAACATGATGGTGAGTAAGGAAGCTTAGGCCCAGGAAAAGTCAGGGCAGCCTACCTTACAATCACAGCCGATTGGCTTCTTACATTCCTCACAAGTATTGGAGTACAAATTCTCGTAGCACTTGACGCAGTAGGGACTCTCCTCCTTCAAAATGTATTTCTTGCCAAACAGCGTCTCCTTGCAATAGTGGCAGTCAAAACGTTCGGTCATTTTGGCCTCAGGGATTTGATCAGCCTGTCAACAAAAAGATGAGAAGTATTAATTTCAAAATGGGAGGAGCATCAGCAGGGAGGAGGAGGAGGAGGAGGAGGATGAAGTGCGGACATAATTATTTATTTGCCACGATTCCTTCTAGGAGCCTCAGGATGACATATGAAAGTACCCTTCAGACCAGGGGTCCCCAACCTTGGCAACTTTTATGACTTGTGGGCTTTAACTCCCAGAATTCCTCAGCCAGCGCATGCTGGCTGAGGAATTCTGGGAGTTGAAGTCCACAAGTCGTAAAATTGCCAAGTCATAAAGTCCACAAGTCATAAAGTTGCCAAGGTTGGGGACCCCTGCTTCAGGTAGTCATTCATGCCCTGATCATTTCATGGCTTGACTACTGTAGTCCAAAAGCTTCAATGGGCATAGAATGCAACAGCATAGGCAGAGATGTGCATATCTTGGAACACCTATGCAACCACTTCTGCTTCACAAGCTGCACTGGTTGCCAATGTGCTTCCAGGTGCAATTCAAGGCTCTAATCACTGCCTGTAAAGCCCTACTTGGCATAAGGCCTTTTAGACTAAGAGACCACCTGTCTCCCTGGCTGGTGCAAAGAGTTGGCACACTCTCAGTTCCTTCAGTTAAGCAACACTATCCTTCAGGACCACAGATGTGTGCCTTCTGTAGTTGTATCTGCTCTCTGGAATCATATTTATACCCCGATTCCAATGGGCCGTACCCTACTGGTATTTCAAAGGACCCTTCATGTGATGAGGCTCTTCAACCATGTCTTTGATGAGGATGATTGACCCCACTTTTCTTCTTTTTCTTTCTTCTATTCTGGGTTGGCTTTCTCTGTCATCTTTGCTTCTTTTATAGTGCTAGGTTTTTTTTTGTCTTTTTGAGTTGTTTCTTTGTTTTTAAATGTTTTTAACCATTTACAAACTATCCAAAGCAGTGGTGGAATTTATTTTTTTTTACTACTGGTTCTGTGGGCGTGGCAGGGGGGGTCATGTGACTGGGTGAGCAGTTTCTGTAAGCAGGGCAATAAAGATTAGGCTAGAAACAACACCAGAGTAGTTTTTTTCCTGCCTTCCTTACAGGATTAACCCTGTAAAGTGGAAAAAAACAAAAGGAGAGTTCTTCTAACAGCCAGTTCTCCGAACTGCTTAGAAAATTTACTACCAGTTCTAGCGAACCTGCTAGAACCTGCTGAATTTCACCTCTGATCCAAAGTAACTGAAATGGGGGCAGCATATAAACTCAATATTATTATTATTATTATTATCTTCTGATAGGAAAAGAAGACGAACTTGTGAATTGACAGCTTGCTAACCCCAGGATAGGATCTTCCCTAGAGTTCCTTTGGGGAGACAGATATGGTAAGGATGATAGTTTTCCAAAATACAGTATGTCTATCAGATGGCAAACTGTATAATGCAATATCCTCTCTGCTTTGGGTATGAGTACAAGGGTCATATCTCCTGTAGGGGAAGCAGCTGGGAAAGCCATATATTTTAGTTTTCATGGGGAGAATAACATTAGGAGAAAATATCAGCTTAAACGACATCATTGCATGACCAGCCTCCGCTCTGAATGTTTCCTAACTTTAGAAACTCTGCATCTGCCATGTAAAATTAACCTTGGTAATTAAGCAATGTTAAATTTTCTCCCAGTATAAACATAGTCCAGTACGGGTCCTGTTTGTATATCTACCTCTTGTTTTGATCATGCCTGATAATCGAGAAGACCTTTGAAGTCTACACATATTTAGAAGCATTCTCTGTGGATTTTTGAACAGTCACTAGCATGATAAGGAAGCTTGTACAGAAATCCTGCTGATTTTCACCACAGAATGGTTTAAAAAAAAAAAAAGTTGTATATTTACTATTCTGTATTCAACCTGAAAAAAAATGTTTAATGTTTCCCTGCTGGCTCAAAAGTGCATGCAGAAGATCCATCATTCCATCCCATTGTTCAATCGCAGATAATGGGAAATGGCCACTTTTGTTTTATCAACTTGGATTGCTCCTGTCAATCAAGGGTACAGAGATTTCATTTCATTGATAGGGCTTCTAATGTTCCTAGGCTTATTATACAGAATGATGCTCAAAGCAAGCCACTTCAATGGAGCAACTTTCCTAGTTATTGTTGAAAATCTTCTGTCATGGTTAATATTTGCAAGATGTGCAGGAAATTTGTTCACATGCATAAAGTAATGATGATAATACATCAGCAGGGGTGGGAGGGGAGAGAGAGAGTGAAGGAGGGAGGGGCACACTATATGTCATGACAAAAATTCCAGAGCTCAATTGCTTTGTGTAAAAAAATTGTCCATTTGTCTCTCCTGATTCTTGCAGTACTCAATTTCGTTAGGTGACTTCTGGTCCTAGAATTTTGGGAAGAGGAAAATAGCTTCACCTTGTCCACTTTATCCATACTTTGCATAGCTTTGTACATTTCAATCATGTACTGTACTGTATACAGTATGTCCCCTTTCTAGACGAAAAAGCCATAAATGTCATTCCTTTGTAGAATTGATACAAGAGACAGTAGCAGTTATCAAAATAATTCTGCAATAGAAACATTTAGTGGCATTGTCCTGTTAACTCAGATTCTTAGGATGGTTTTAAAATGAAGACTGAAACTAGGAAAATTGTGGGAAAAGAGCAAATGTTCTTGTCATGGGTAATTTTAATTTGCCTCACATAGTCTGAACAAAAAATGTTCTGGTCAAAAGAAATAATGCATCTAATGAAAAAGAAATAATGCATCTAATGGACTGTGTTTTGAAGCAATAGAGGACAAGAAGCAATAGAGAGAAACTAATCTAGGAGAGAATCAACCTACAACATAAAGAGAAAGTTCCTGAGAGTTAGAACAATTAATAATCAGAATGACTTGCCTCCAGAAGATGTGGATACTCCAGCACTGGAGGTTACGAAGAAGAGATTGGACAGCCATTTGTCTGAAATGATATAGGGTTTAAAGAGCAGGGGGTTGGACTAGAAGACCTCAAAGGTTCCTTCCAACTCTGGTATACTGTTCTGTTAACAAAGACATGACTCTGGGTTTAATCCTATGTGGTACTGAAGGATGGCAAAAGATATGAACATTGTTGGCCTTACTAAATTTAAAATTCTATACACACACACATGGAAGGACAAGTCTTAGTGAAAAAGAATCAGCATGGTTTCTGATATGCTTTATTAACATGGAGCTATGTTCCATTTCACTAATTCTTTTAGGATAGAAATACAGATCCTTTAGTGGATGCTTGTTTGAACTTTTCAAATAACACTTAGAAAATTCTTATGAAAATTTTTTTGGGTAGATCTTGTAGTTCTGAAGGAATCATGTATTCTATAAATATTTTAAAAATAGAATGTATATTTATTCTATAAGTTGAGCATTCTATAAATATTCTACTTAGCAATACCAGGAAGTAAAGAGCGGGAATAAATAGTCTTTAAAAGAAAAGATGTTCAAAAATGAATTTGCTAATGACACAACAATCAGCATATCCTAATCCACAACGTGTCATAATCCACTATTTTTCTGTAATATTTAAGTACATGAAATACATTACTGTAATGATTTTATAAATTATCTACTTGGGTTATTATAGGTCCCCACAGTTAGTTATAATTACTAATATATAATATATTAAAAATGTTTCCCATGTAGACATTTGTTCCACAAACACATATTTGGAAAAAAAATTCCTATCCATGTTCCTTTTTTATACTTTGTTTTATTTTCTTTCCTGAAGTAAAATTATTTCTCTCTAAAAAAGTCTGAAGACATAAATCCACAAAGAATTGGAGTTTCCAAATGGAGATTTCCAATCTCCAAGAAATATTTGGAAAACACTTGTATTATTGTTTAAAAAATTGTGGAGATATTTATAATGTCTCTATTAAACTATAGCAAACTAAACTACAAGAAGCAGATCATTTTTTCATCTCCCTTCTAGTAGCTGGAAAAAGCATTTCTATCATCACATTGTGAAAATGTAATGCTCTTCCTCTAAGAATTCTCACTTATTTTCAATCATAACTACAAATCTCCACAAAGAAGAAAGGAACAGGTAACAGATAAAATAGAATTGTTTGATAAAAAAATATTTATGAAGTAATTTCTTAATCCAAAATTTGGGTTTACAAACTATGGGTGGGGATTCCTATGGAAGAGTCAAAAGCTAACAACAACAACAACAAATACTAATAATTCCTGATCAAATTTGTGCAGGTATTATGGATATGCTGAAAAAACATGTGTAGGTTTTGTTTCTTGCCTGCAGAAGTCCACACTGGATAGTTTCTGGATTGTCAAATTTGAAAACTTCTGAGACTTTTTAGATTAAAATAACATTATTCAAAGTTACCCAATCCTAACAACAGCATGATCATTAATTTTATTCATGGCAGGGATTGTTCATCTATTTTCATCTTTTTTGCTACTGCAAAATTTTGTGAATAACTGATTACGCACTTGAAATATAATTTCTATAGTATATATTTAAGTTTTATTTTTTATATGTCATAAATTTTCTTAACAAGTCATAAGCATAGTTCACACCACTTTAATTTAATATTGGGATCCCCCACAGCCTAGTAGCAATAAATTGTTTTTCTTAGATATTCACAACTTTAAGGCAATGTTTTATCTTTGTAATCTTCCTACATTTTATAGAGAAAAATAAAATAACGTATAACTATTTTTCAATTTTGTTCAATATTATTAAATATTATCTGGCAAGATTCTAACAATATTTAAGAACTATTCAGGGTTTGAATTTTTGGCTGGGACACCTTTTGGCCCAAACAAATTCCTTTAATACTGAGTTATGTTTTCAGTTGGACTTGATCCTGCTCAACTGGAGACAGAATAGTAATAGAAGTAAGAAATATTAATATTCTACTAGGCTAATAAGAAATCCTTTACACTAAACACTTCCCCAGATCTCAAACTGAGGAGTAATGGGAAAAGAAAATCAATGGATGAGAAACAAACTTAATCCTTTCCTCTGGATGCAGTGTATTATCTTTGACTCTGAACAGAGTACCACTTCCCCAGTCACAGTTGATGAATAATTTGGAGATCCTCCCAACTTGAGGTTCCTACTTGATGAGGACCTTGGGAGATGGGGTGGTATAGAAATCCTGAAAGAATAAAGGACAGGTGGTAGCTGTGGCTAGTGGTAATGGTAGAAAGGCTTTGAACAGATATGTCTTGTATGCCAATTACACCATTCCTGGACTGGGAGGTCCTGGTCATTTCCCAATTAGACTTTTGGAAAGAGTTCTATAATTTGTTCTTGAAGACCACAAAGAAATTACCATTGGCACAGTCCTAAGCATCCTACAGTTTGCCCATGCTGCATTTTTGCTGTGTGTCTTTTTGGATGTAATTCAAGGTGTTGGTTATTATGTTTAAAGCTTTAGATGGTATGGGGCCACATTACTTGTGAGAACTTCAGGGAATTCCCTGGAGGTATAGCAATAGCAATAGACTTATATACTGCTTCATAGTGCTTTACAGCCCTCTCTAAGGTGTTTATAGAGTCATCACATTGCCCCCAACAATCTGGGTCCTCATTTTACCCACTCATAAGGATGGAAGGCTGAGTCAACCTTGTGTCGGTGAGAATCGAACTTCTGGCAGTGAGCTGAATCAGCCTGCAATACTAAATTCTAACCACTGCACCACCACAGCTCCTCTGCCTGTTCTGTCAGGCTGAGCAACTCCAGATAACGTCCCTTAAAGGTTGCCATCTAGTGGGGTCTAAGAAGTGTGCATTCTCTATAGCAGCCTCTGCGCTGTGGAATACCCAACCCTTTTAGCCTTCTGAAAAACTATGAAGGTTTGGCTTTTTCTCTAGTACTGAGGTAAAGTGAGGTTGAATTCTTTGAACTCTATGCTTCCATGGATTGGAAATTGTAGGTTTTCTAACATTTGGTTCTATTATTGCTAAGTATATAAATAAGATTAGTCTGGCAACTGATGTACTTTCCCATTTTGGGTAAAAAGATAAAAATTTTAAAGAGCTCAAAGGATATAAAAATATTGTCTTGACTGATATTTATAAAGTTCCTAGCAGCAGACAATTTTTGTTATTCAACAAAGATACTATTACCTTTAACCCATAAGTTTTAATACCCATCAATTGGAACACTAATCTCACTTTCCCTGAGCCTACCCAGAAGAAAAAAGTGGTTTACCACTCTGTTTACATATTAACCAACTTCTTTTACACAGAAATCAGTTTTATTGGAAGACAACTGAATTATACTACTTTCATAGTTTAAAGTTTATCAAACTTTGAATCTCCTGAAGGTGTAAATTATGTCAGCAATCAACCACTATCATTGAATTCCACACACATTTCATTTTCATTGTACCGACCCCTATCTCCTGTTTCCAAATTTTCAAAACAAGAAGCAAAAGAAAGCAACTGGGCAACAGAAAAGAATTACTGACACATTATTAGGATTTTGCAATCTAAATACTGTAGATAAGTGAGATTCAGTTAAAGAATACCGTTGCTAGGAAATATCAAGCTGGCTTTGAAAAAAGTTCCTTTTGTGCCTGGCTCAGAGAAAAAGAACCACCAACTGCTTCAATTATTGTTGATCCTGCATTTGGCCACCAACCAACCCTTATAGTAATATAAAATTTTACAATTATCCATTGGAAAAATATATTGTACTTAGAGGGTATGACTAACGTGGAAAGTATAAATGGCAATAGACTGATGTCAACATGTGATCATTCTTTTAGACACTTTAGGATTCTTTCAGTCATTTACAGTATGAGATTTCTATTTCTCTCCATTTCCTAATCATATGTCTACAGAGGTTTGAGTCACACATTATGCAGCATAATGTATTTTGCTTAGATTTTGCCGAGAATGTGAACTATGAACTCTGTCAAATAATGATCTCCATTCAAGCAATACAGTGGTATGGGATAAGCCAAATTAAAGTAAAACTCTATTAATGTCTGAGGATTGGTATCTCTCTCACCCCTCTATCAGCTTTTGGAAAAGAAATAAAAACTTTAAAAGCACAAACCAAAGGATATCAAAGGATTATCGCAGGGGTCTCCAATCTTGGCAACTTTAAGACTTTGCTGGCTGAGGAATTCTGGGAGTTGAAGTCCACAAGTCTTAAAGTTGCCAAGATTGGAGACCCCTGGATTATCGTTTTGGCAGTCCCCAAATTGGCCAGAGACTTCTAGAAAGATCTTAGACACATTCGTTCTTCTTCTTTCCTCTTTACACAATTAGCTTCCTTCCCCCATAAAGAAAAAAAAATGATTAAATTAAGAATTTGTCAGCTGTACACAACAGGAAAAAAGAGACCTCCTTTAAGAACTCCTCACCCTACTTTCTTTGGAGCGTGTGGGCTGTTTTATAAGTCTATGGTGATTTATTCAATCTGGTAGAATGCAGGCCAGCTCATACTGGGTTATTTAACCTGGGGAATGTTTAGAATGTGCACTTTTCCTTCTCTTGCAATAAATTGAAAGTCCTAGTTTTGATCAGCAACAAGAGCTTGGCATGAGGCACAGATGTTTTCTAAGGCTGTGGGTGATGAGCTGCTATAATTTTTCTTTTATAAGTTCAGCACTGAATTTCAAACTATAGGAGAGAATCTAGTCTTTCTATATGAAAGTATCCCTGTGGTGTCTATATGTCTAGTTTAGTTCAGAAGACATAGTCAAACTATATTAAGGCCATTTTTGAAAGCATATCTCTTTATAATATATTGTTATTGACATTATAAAATTTTTGTATTCAAATAAATCTCCTTGTAAACGCTAGAGTCCAGGCCTATCAAACTGGTGGCCCGCGGGCCGGATGAGTCACACACAGGCCACGCCTACTCCAGCTTTGCAAAGGTAAAAAACGTTGCGATCCATCGCATTTGACACCTGTGTGCTAGACAAATGAGGAAAATACTATAGAAGTTTTTTCTATTCCTATAATATAATCTATCAGAAATAAATTGTGACAATATATAATTGAAATCAATGGGAGTAAATGCACTGATTAAATTTTTAACCACATTTAAATGGAGCATGAAGTCTTTTTGATAGACTGAATTTCAAACCTTCAAGGTCTGCACAAAATTTATCTTGCTTTGGGAGAAAGGGAGTACTAAAGAAATATAATGAATGATAAACCAAATAGTAATTTCTTTTAATAGCCTTCAGAGATGATTTTGAATGTCATGTGCAGTAATCCAAATATATTCTGAATAAAAAGGCAGTGGGAATAATCTATTATGGTGGAAAGAGACATAAAATATTCTGGATGCCTGCTTAACAATGAAGTAAATATCTAAATAACTCACAAAACATGAAAATGGGTGTTGACTGTAACATATATCATATACAGGTATGTACTACAGAAGAAATAGTAAAGCTGTCAAAGGAAAAAATAGTATAGCTGTCAATGGGGGAAAAAAACTTTGCTCTATGCTCATGGGAATGCTATAAATTGTGAATGCTATAATTTTTCTGGTGTGTAATACAGAGATCTCAAGAATACAAACAGGCAAGACACCCTTTGTTTTCTGTGATTCTGCAACCGGAAAAATCTAATAGGGTTCTTTGTTCCTGTAGGGAACAGGATATATTTCCAGGAAGACAAATAAACCAAGATGTCACCCACTTCTGATCTTCCCCGGGGCTTATTCAGCAAAGCATCTGTTGAAAAAAAATGTTCTAATGCACGATGACATGCTGAGTTATCCCTTGGCTAACTTGTCACAAGCAGAAAAGAGCAATTTCTCTGAAGATAAAGAAGAAACACGTAACTTCAGCCCTATCACCAGGACTTTTTTAAAAAGGGTAATCATTCCCTATTTGGATATCTTATATATACCCTTAGGGTTTTTCTGTCCCATCCAACCACATAGCAAAAGCCTTTGTTAATTGCAGCAAAACCCTCTCAGGGTTCATTGATTGGTACAAGGATTCTTTGGGACAAAAAAAAAAAAAAAAAAGGGAGGTGTACTTACAGGCAGATAATTAGTAGCAGCCTCTGGAGCTGGGATGGAGAATCACATCCATTTATGAATGGGTAACCGGGTGCTCTGCTGGAAGAGAAGGGGCTGTGAGGTTAGCCAGGGAATCCTTGCCGTCTGTGCACTCTGGATTCCTTTCCCACTGTCTGCCTGGTGTGGAAGTAGGCGTCTGCCTTCACAGCCTAGTGAAAAACCCCTGTGTATCATTTTACCATATATGGAGAGAAAAACACGGAGACACTCACTCTCTGTGCTCAAAGCAGCTGGCATTCTCTAAAGGAGTGGCTCCGCTCCACACCTACCTCCCTCTCAAGTCATCACCCTGCCTTTGATCAGTTCCACTCCACGGTGCTTTCAGTCATCATTGTTTTCGTCGTCATCATCATCATCATCGGGCTCCCCACTCCTATATTTATTTCCTTGCGGCAGATGTGCCTAAACATTTGAAATCTTTCTTTCTCAACAATACCCTGACTGAAACAGCTGTGATTTTGCCTCAGCAAGAGAGCAAGAAGTTTACAAATGAAGTTTTCCAATATTTACTTATGTGTCCACACCCTCTTCTTTATTAATGTTGCACCTCTTCACCTAGTTAAAGTCATAAACAAGAGGATGATGATATTGGATTGCTCATTCTTTATTGCCCTTTGTGAAGTAACCTAATATCTAGAGCAGCCTTCCTTCATCCAGATGTTGGTAAAAAGTGGTGGATAGCAAGAGTGGGCAAAGGCTACATGCCCCAGAATTGAATGAATTAAATCTTCCCTTCCCTTCCCTCTCCTCTCCTCTCCTCCCCTCCCTTCTCCTTCCCTTTCTTTTCTAAAAAAATTTAAACCTCACAATAGCTGAACCTATCTGGGTGATTTACAATAAACACACCAAAAAGAAATATATAAGACACCATAAGACTAAGCAGTAGCAAAGTGGTAATTTTCGACTTATGAACACAATGGAGCCCTAAATTTATGTTGCTAAGTGAGATATTTGTTAAGTGAGTTTTGACTCATTTTACAACCTTTTCTTGTAACTGTTTTTTAAGTGAATCCCCGCGGTTGTTAAATTAGTAACAGGGTTGTTAAATTAATCTGGCTTCCCCACTGACTTTGTTTGTCAGAGAAAGGGGACAACGTGACCCCAGGGACACTTGCAACCATCATGAATATGAACCAGTCCGTTATAACTTCAAAATGTCACTAAATAAATGGTTGTAAGTTGAGGAATACCTATTGTCAAAATTTAAAACAATATGAATTAAAATATGAAGTGATCAAAGTATAGTTCAAAAGCCTGGGAAATACAGATAGTCTTTGACTTACAACAATTCATTTAGTGATCGTTCGAAGTTACAACAGCACTGAAAAAAGTAACTTACATCCATTTTTCACGCAACCGTTGCAGCATCCCCAAGGTCGCGTGATCTAAATTCAGACACCTGTGAACTGATTCATATTTATGACAGTTGCAGAGTCCTGGGGTCATGTGATCATCTTTTATGACCCTGTGACAAACAAAGTCAATGGTGAAGCCAGATTCACTTAACAACCCCGTTACTAGCTTAACAACTGCAGCAATCCACTTAACAACTGTGGCAAGAAAGGTTGTAAAATGGGGCAAAACTCACTTAACAAATTTCTCACTTAGCAACAGAAATTTTGTACTCAATTGTGATCGTAAGTCGAGAATTACCTGTAGTAAGTTTTTTTTCCCATTACAGAGTTAGACTGCTTACCATTCATCATTGAGCTGGAAGATATGTCAGCATGAAATTTGTTGTTCCTGTTTTTCATCCCTTTTCTTTCTTTTCTATGCCTTTTCCCAAACATGGCCAATGATCTGACTTTCCTCCAAGTTAATCAGAGAACAACCCTATTCAACTTGAAGTTGTCCTTGGAAGGCTACTTAACATATATTCTGATAAGAAAAAAGCAGCTCTTCCCTATTCTTGCCACACTGCTGCCATCATTTAAGTGCATATATATTTGTGTAACATAAGGATTTCTTGTCTGGGGCTAAGAGGTGTAAAAATTCAGATCACAATTATATATGGAGGGCTTACCGTGTCTATATCTCTTTCACTGTCATCGTTTTTTAACATTTAGAGTGGTAGTTCAGTGATTTTCACATTTACATTTTTCTAATTTATATCTTAAAGTTTCATTCAGATGCTGTACCTTTGAGAAGAAAACAGATACCATTTAATTCATTCATTTCAACTATAAACGAGTGGTTCTTTCTCTCTAGTATTCTCATCCACTTCTAAGCACATGTAGTATTTGTTTCTGTGAAATGCTCTAGAAAATTTTTAAAGGGAAATATATATTTTATAAAAGGAAAGATTTAAATTATTCTAAAATTGATACTAAGACCAATTAACCATTTGAAAGTCTAGTGAGGAAAGTCTGCCTCTACGGATTTTCTGAACACAGAGAGAGTTGGGGTAATAAGTGTGCCCTTGTTCCCCCAACTTCAAAGGTGGCTGAGACAATGTAAGAGAAGAGTCTATACTACAGATAGTCCTTGACTTACGACAGTTCATTTAGTGACCATTCACAGTTACAACAACACTGAAAAAAGTGACATGACCGTTTTTCGCACTTACGACCATTGTAGTATCTTCATGGTCACATGATCAAAATTCAGATGCTTGGCAACTGACTCACATTTATGACGGTTGCAGTGCCCTGGGCTCATGTGATCAGCTTTTGCAACATTCTGACAAGCAAAGTCAACGGGGAATCCAGATTCACTTTTTTACCCATGTTACAAACGTAACAAATGCAATAATTCACTTAACAATTGAGGCAAGAAGAGTCGTAAAATGGGGCAAACTCACTTAACAAATGTTTCACTTAGCAACATAAATTTTGGGCTGAATTGTGATTTTTAACTCAAGGAGTCCCTGTACTTAAAAAAAGAAGAAGAAAAGGATTTCTGTAGCTAGGGATTGC
This sequence comes from Myanophis thanlyinensis, assembly GCA_017656035.1. Classification (NCBI taxonomy): domain Eukaryota; kingdom Metazoa; phylum Chordata; class Lepidosauria; order Squamata; family Homalopsidae; genus Myanophis; species Myanophis thanlyinensis. Next base: position 17,521 of record JAEANM010000180.1, on the reverse strand, counting down.
CACAAGGTCTTCGCTTACCAATCTTAACAGCTGGACAGGTTCACAATGGGACAGGTGCTTCCTTGCTATCCACATTATAACTAGTGGCTAGCCAGGTAGAAACCACTCCAGATCTAGGCAACAAGTTTTAGACTTTGCACCAGGGAAAGATGGAGGCAAGAGGCAAATACAGCATTAGCTTGTTTTCTGTATAAGAGTGGTCTGACCAAGATAACAGGTAAGGCAAAAGAACATATACCATCCTGGTATTGTGGTAATATCTCCAGGGACTTCCTGGCATGCAACCATTGCTTTTTAATGAAGGCTAAAATGGAATGCATTGGACTTTGTACACTAGTAGGAGCACTGCACGTTGGGAAGGAAGGAGGGGAGGGGAGCAGTGTCTGTTGGCAGAAAATCTGAACAAGGTATTTAGACTTGTGACCTTGACAGCTTGGTACAAAGCAACAGTTATGAATAAATGTAAAGCAGCAACAATCAATTTTAAACACCACTTTTTCCTAGTATGGTAGTAGGTCAAGCAGATTTAAGAACTGAATACTGTATATACCCATGTATATATTTTATGACTTAAAAATCTGCTGGGCTTCCATCACATGGTTGCAGCTGCTATCCTGCCTTTTCTGGAGGGGTCTCTGTAAGATGCCCCTGCTTTCTTCTGGTTGCTAGGCAACGCAGAGAGAAAGCAATCAAGACTGCAGCTTGTATGTTCTTACCAAATATGCTATAGCTTGAAGAAGAAAGCTTGTACTTCCTTTGCATGATTCCAGCATGTATGTGACAGTGTTATTATTATACGCAGGACTTATTCCCCCCTCCCCCATTTTAAAAACAAAAACAACAATAGGAGATCCAGTTGGGAAGGAGCAGAGACTAGATGATGAAAATTTTCCCCCTTCTTTTCTGTTCAGCTTTCCACACTGTCACAAATGTTATTTTTGTTTCTCTCAAGGAAAAGATTCCAGTCCCCTTATTAACTTCCATTCAAGGAATGAAACTGCTGAGAGCCCCTCACCCTTTTGCTTAAATTTGCAAGTTCTTGTATGTAGTTTTTATTTTCTTAAAACAAATGTCAGGAGACTGTTATGGCCGAAAACCCGGTCCAAATCGATCAAGTAAAACACAAGAAACGGGGTCCGTTTGAATGACCGCGAGGGGTCCCGTTTAATTCAAGACGCGAGTAAAACTCAAGATGCTAGACGTCAATCAAGTGCAAGAGAGAGTCTGTAGGGGAAACCGCGGCTTTTTATAATTGCTGCGGCTTCAGATTTCTTCACTTCTCATTGGCTGGTGATCCAGCCAATGGGAAGCGCCACTTCAACAACCAATCAGCTTTTAGTCGACTTCCTGCACATGCGCAGTATACAACAGAGACAAATTGCTATCTTCTCAAATCTTCTCATCCTACCATTCTCACAGTAACCAGATTCTTAATAACAGTATATACAGTATGAGTTTAAACTATTGGTTTAGGATCAGTGATCAATCTAGTTAAGAATCAGCTAGAGTGATTCTGTAGCTTCCAACGAATACATTCCATCGTGTAGTAACTGGGTTGGGAATGTCAGGAGGCAGATCAAAGTTCATTCAGTAAGTGATTATTACTGGATGTAGCTCAAGTTTTAAAAGAATCAGTTACGAAGTGAGATCCTTGACAAATGTGTTGATCTTGCTGAAAACTTTCCAGGACAAACATTATAAATCTAAAAGTTCCTGAGCAAGCGCTAGTTGGTAGCACTAGGACTGTAACATGTCTGTGTTTGTTTTAAAACAATGGCTGCAGTGAGTTTCCTACAAATCTTGGAATAACAAGTATGATGGATCATATGTCAGCATGTAGCCATAATTTTCCACAAACCCACTTGCCGAAGGCCTAAAAGAAGCATAACTGCAAGTTTTAAAACTGGAAATGTATTTGATGGAAATTGAAGAGGATAAAATAGGAATTGTTTTTTCATAGGGAGCCTTCTTTTCCACTCAGAAAAGCACATGGGTTCCCTAAGGAGTTTTGCAACTCTTTTAATGCTTTCTTCTCTAATCTGAAAAAGAGTAGTTGGAAATTTAATCTCTGAAGTTGTATTCCCCTAGAAGAAAAGCAAAGCTATTTGTTTCTATTTTTAAAATCAAATATATTATTAAAAATCTATGTTAAACTTTCTGACTATGAAAAATGTCCAGTTTATTTCTACTTGTTTTCATTTACTAGGAATTTTACCCAAGGATGCAGCTGACAATTACATATTTTAAATTAGGGGAGCCATTACTCTTTGCTTCTTCATTTCAGGGTGTCTTGGGCCAGATCAACTAGAAATCTTCATTCAGAATCTAACCTGAATGCTTGCATACTTCATCCACATACCATTTCAGACCAGTATTGGATTCACGTAATGTGCAAGCTCATGGATGGTTTTAAGCATGATTTGTTGAACAAGCCATGAGTGATTAACTCATAATATCAGGCCATAAAGAAATGTTACTGATCACAGCAACTGGGTGCAATTATCATGCTACTGTTAAATCAAATCAACTAAATTACACCTAACACAATGTAATGAAGAAAATATAAAGCTTTAACGGGGCATTCCTTATCCAAGAGAGCAGAGCCTTATATTTACATGAATGGGGTACAAGAGATACAGGTTTTACAGACATTTTCCTGGCCTGTCAGAATTCTTCTTCCACTAAGGTAGAAAAACTAAGCAGCATTTTCTGCTGTTCTTTTGTCATTTTCTATCCTATCTAAGCCTGATTTCTATAGAGCAGAATTCCTACAGACTGCCTGATAGGAGTCTTGTATATTGAATTCCTCAGTTTGCAAGGCATGTATTAGACCTCAAAATGGCAGATTTGGTGTCACAATGCAACCACTGTTCCTTTTGTACATCTAAAGAACCATCAACATTGAAATATTCAGATTTTCCTTCTGTATTTGTTGATTCATACTTAATGTGCAACATTTCAAATATATGATCATTTCTGCATATATCTTCTAATGTTGACATAAAAAATGTTTTACCACACATGAAGTAAAGTATCAGTAATAGTATTTGAAATCCATGCAAACTACTTTTCTCCCAATACAACATGAAAAAGAAGTACTACAGCATTTCTCTTAATAACTCAAATAAATAATCAAAATCAATACTGAAAATAAAACATGATGTGGTCCCAATCTAAGATTTTAAATTTAAGCCTTAGAAACACCTTAATGGAATGTCTGTAAAATATAGATAGAAAACTACATTTCATTAAAATGAAAAATATATCATCATAAAGGTTTTTTTAATATATATTATTATACCATATATAATTTTCAAGGTAAAACAATTCAAAATTGTTCAATAGTTCAGTACAATTTACAAACTCTTTTATTTTCTACAAAAGATAACTACAGTGCACAAAAGGATTAAGTTATTTTTACTGGCCTAATAAAACATATTTTAAGAGCACATTACAGACAGATATTTTCCTCCACAACAAATAGCTATGATTATTTATCTGAGATGAATGAATATAATCTAAATAGGATTTTAGTGGAATAATGTGGATCATAGAAGAGGATGTGTTATCAAATAGAACTCTAGCTTTCTATCCAAACAGAAACTTCAATTGATTTATAGATCAATTTATATCTTGATCTAGAGAAAGTCTAGATACCTAAGTCTAGAAATAATTTGTTCCACCTAAAAGCAAACAAGTACAATGTTTAGGGCACAGTCAGAAAGCTACATCAAAGTAATTTTCTCTAATCTCTGTGCCATTAAAAATTATACTGCTTTCATTGTCGATTTCTGTTCACAGTTAAGCCAGTGAGTTAACTTTTCTTTATAGTTATTTATGAATTTAGCATATGTCAAAAATGTTAAAAAGTATGTCACAATTACATTTTCAATGAGAAAATATGAAACTACTTACAAATTCAAAGGCAGACTATTTCTATAGTCAATATATGATGACTTGTATCCAGAAAATTTCTGGAGTTTCCCTGATATGTGCTCAGAGGGCATAGTTCCACAATATGTCACACTGTCTGCTGGGCCAATGGTGGTGGGCCTTAATAATTAATTGATCACAGGCAGTTACAAGTTTCTCTTTATAGCTTTAATGCAGGAAAAGTTAAGTAAAGAGATTAATGGATCTCTAAACTTGTATCTTGTAGTAAGTGCCTGACACCCGCCTGGCAGAGCCATCATTCTCCTAATCATGTGACAGTCAAGGGTTTTCAGCATGGATATTTAATCAAGATTTAAAAGGGTGCCGTATAGAGGTGTTCTATACCTATACCTATTACTGTCAGTCAGGTTACTCCTGAACACAAAACAACCCCAAACCTTTGTCCAAAAATAGCTTGGTCAAGAGGTTGCACATAGAAGAAAGTTGAACAGTGAAGCAAGAGGGAGCATTAATAAAGAGCAAAATCCATCCTTGGCCAGGATGCTGGTGCTGTCAGTGAGTTGCTGTGGCTAGGAGCATCTTGACATTGCTCATGAAATAGGCAAAATGGTGCTGCCTTTCCCTAAGTAGTAAAAACGAGGTGTGTGTGGGGGGGGGGGGGGGATGAAACCACTTGTCAGCAGAAGCAGCCAAAAATCTGAATTGTCTTGGTAACAGCTAGTCAAACCTCGTTCTTTTTCCTTGTTTAAATCAACCAATCATTAAACAAATCAGTCTCTCAAGGAATGGAGTGGAGGCTAGTCTTGTGTTTCAATCGTAAGTCTAGAGCTCTTTCAAAAAAGCCCTATAGCTATTAATACCTTGGACCTGATAAGAATGTGTCAGCCAGGCATTGCCCAAGCAAATGGCTCTGCCAAAGTAAAGAGTCTCATATCTAAACAGTCATAAAGAGCAGCAGACTGTGACTGTATTTATTTTATTCATTTTATTCAATTATTTTATTTATTCAATTGGGTGGTGCGCAAGAATGACTCTGGCAGCTCCGAGTACAATAAATAGAATCTAAACAATAAAATAGGAACTTTTTTTCTCTAGAAGAGCGGATGCCCACAACAGCTTAAGCTAGGCAGATTTCAGCTCCTAACTAACCCTAAACTGGGTCCAGAGAAGAGAACAAATATTACTCAAAGCTGGGACTACTGAATACTATTTTATACCCTCTCAGCTGTAGGCCTGGGATGAGATGAAGGCAAGACCTTAACAGAGAATGTTTGTGTTGTGGTTAAGTTAATGTGAAGACGAACTCTAAAAAATAATACTTCTCTCTTTGCCATAAATTCTGGTATATAGAAAACTCAAACTGATGGATTTGAAATTCGATTTAATGTTCTAGAGAAACAGAATCTCATAAGAAGACATTTGCTGTAGAGATCATATGCATAAATAACTATATGCAATAGAATTAGGGTGTTATTTTTAAGCATCAACCATTCTGGTGAAAACTTTACCCAGTAATCGATATGTTTCTATTTTCATTTATTATAATGGAGTTAAATCCGTAAAATGTCAGATCTTGTCTTTTTCTGTATTTTTAGTTTAAGGAGTGCTATATATAATGTACAGAAAAATAATTGCCATGTTCATTTACAGTGTCAGAAAATACTCATAAATAACCATGCTAAATTCCCATACAGTATAAACATGTTTGACAAACTAAACATAATAGTCTCTTGAGATCACTTTAAAAGGCAATGCGCTATGCAAAGCATTTTTCATCATGGATGTTTGGCAGCTCTGGGTGCTGTTTTTGCACAAAGACAGCACGAAGTCTCTTTTTTAAAAAATCTCACAGAAATCAGCGGTGGAAGCCTTTCTTGGCAGTCTTCTTTCCAGAACAAGAATGTTGGAATGCCAATCATCTTTGCAGGACATTGGGAAACACCATCAGGGGATGTATATTAAAGGGCCAAAAATAGATGTGTTACCTTTTATTTCATAATTTTATTTCATAAGTTGACAAAGTTTTCCAGTCTGACAAATAGTTGCAAAGGGAAAATTCAAAGTGTCCCTCCCCCACAAAAATATTGTTCCATTTTGTACAATCAAAAGTAATCACTTTTTCCTTTTCTATATTTTACTTGATATGAAGAAATTAACTAAGTTTCCAAAGGAATGGAGGTCCCCCACCATGCAAACAACCATTTGTAGGAATTATCAAGGTAAGGCATCTAATGCCCTAGACTAGAGGCACTTTTTTGTGCTTTAGGTCAGGGTTGTCCAACTTTGGCAACTTTAAGACTTGTGGACTTCAAGTGTCAGAATTCTGGAAGTTAAAGTTCACAAGGCTTAAAGTTACCAAGGTTGGACAATCCTGCTTTATTCCGCTCTTGATCCTGGGCAATGGTCTTGCCAAGTCCAAGCATTTTTCTAGGTAACATTTTTCAGAAATAGTTTCCCTTTGCTTCCTTCATAGAGCTGAGAGAGATTACTCCAAAGTCACCCAACTGATTTTCTGGGTAGAACTCACAAATTCCATTTCCTAGCCTTATGACCTTAACCACTGCACTTAAACTGCAGTGTAGAAGAACATACCATTCATTAAATGTTATCGTAGTTCTACAAGTCAGTGTTGAGTAACCAGGTAACCGTACAGAGAAGTACACACTTGTTTTCTTGGCAACATTTTCAGAAGTGTTCCAAAGGTGCTTTTTTCTAGAGGCAAATGGATTTTCTGGTTCTTCTTTGAAGACATTCTTTAGTTCTGAAGAAGAAAAGCTGAAGAAGCTTCTTGATTGAGAAGTGAAATGCCTTCAAAGAAAAACCAGCAAGGCCAGTTGCCTCTTGAAAAAAGCATCTTTGGGACAACCATGACCTGGATGACTGAGAATCTCCATAGACATTTTCAGAAGTGGTTTTCAGGGCCTTATTCTGTGATGTTTTCAGAATCCCAGCTCTATGACAGCATGACTGACTCAAAATCACCCCCTTGGCTTTTGTGCCTATGAGAGGACCAAAACTCATGGTCTCCTTGCTCCAAGTATAGCACATTTAATGCTACATAACACCGCCTCTCTTTAAGTGTGCCCTTTCTTTAGGTGAAATGGGCAGTCTAGAAATCTGAGAAATAAATGTTCAGACTTTTCCTATATTGTGCAAAAACAAACACCACATAATACAGGAGAACTTGGATTTGGAGTAGAGAATGACCAGCCACTTTGAAGGAAACATATTTTTCAAAGCTGAGTTAGAAAAACACAATAACTAAAAACAGGTGAAGCATTTTTCTTTGTATTTCAAGGACTGCAGTTTCTTCAAGCAGCCTTATAAGCACTTCTGTTTATGTTTATGACCATTGAAAGTCCCTAATAGGAGTAAAAACTGTAGTCTTCTGCATCTCTGCATACTTAAGTGCCATTTAACGGAAAAGGTCTTGCTTCTGAGTTGATGAATATTGGATTGAATTATAAGCCTGCAGTCTTATTACCTAGGAGTTCATGATCTGAATCTACATGCATAGTTAGCCTTTGATTGCTCCATAAATATGGTAAAAATATAGCTGTGCTGAGATACAACTTATTCAGTACAACAGTTACCTATTCAGAAATGTAAATATCTCATAGCTTCTCCAGGAAGGGCAAAATATATTGTGCATTCTCATGTTTCTCTGTGGGGTGGGGTTGAGGGAAACACTGTAGGGTGTGGATGAGGAAATTTTGCTTGCCTGAAACACTGTAGGGTGGGGATGAGGAAAACACACACACACACAAAATGCTTTTAGCTCTTACCTTCAAACATCTGAAAATTCACTTGGAGAATGAAGAAGACAAAGACAGGCAGACTAACTGTGTTATTGGATTACCCAAAGTATGAATTTAACCATCTGACTGTCAAGGGTTCATTTGCCATATGAGCTATAAATACAGTAACTCTAAAGAAAGAGCCATCCAAGGAGATAAGAACTGTCCACTTCATTACAAGTTCCAGCCTTTTAAGGCATCACTAAAGAGGAGAACCCAAATGGGCAATGGAAGAGAGCCATTGGTCAAGGACTTCCACTGTGCTAGGCAGTTTATATCCAAGTGTACACTGTGATAAGCAACATTTTCAAAACCAGCACGTTTATTGCGGCAGATATTTTCATGAGCTGGAAACCATTTCATCAGATGGTCTCAATCAGTCCATTACTATGTTCCATTTCAAATAGTTTTAAGGTATATTTGCACCTTATTATACTTTAAATTACAGATTTTATTTTCTTGGGCTCCAAGATCACCGCAGATGGGGACTACAGACAAGAAATTAAAAGACCCTTGCTCCTGGGGTGGAAAGCCATGGCAAAGCTAGACAGCATACTAAAAAGCAGAAACATCACCCTGACAACAAAAATGTGTATAGTCAAGGCTATGGTTTTCCCAGTTGCAATGTATGGCTGTGAAAGTTGGACCATAAGGAAGGCTGAGTGCCAAAGAATTGAGGCTTTTGAACTATGGTGCTGGAGAAGACTCCTGTGAGTCCCTTGGACTGCAAGGTGATCAAACCAGTCAGTCCTAGAAGAGATCAACCCTGACTGCTCTTTAGAAGGCCAGATCCAGAAGATGAAACTCAAATACTTTGGCCACCTAATGAGAAAGAAGGACTCATTGGAGAAGAGCCTAATGCTGGGAACAATTGAGGGCAAAAGAAGAAGGGGATAGCAGAGAATGAGGTGGCTGTATGGAGTCACTGAAGCAGTCAGCGTGAGCTTAAATGGACTCCAGGGGATGGTAGAGGACAAGAAAGCCTGGAGGAATCTTGTCCATGGGGTCGCAATGGGTTGGACATGACTTCACAACTAACAACAACACTTTGAATTGTGCTTTGAATTGTGCTTTGCTGAACAATCAAGGAACAATTCACAATCAGTTTTGAAAAAAAGTCAAAGTAATCATGATTTTTTTCAGGCATTGCTTCTGCGTATTAACAAAAAAAGAAAAAAGAAATAGACCAAATAAACCTGGAATAATCCAGTATTCTAAATTCAGATATACTATGGCAAGTGGTGGTAAAAGTAAGTCAGAATTTATAAAATAGCAATACTTGATGTTTCTTATTCAAAATCAACCATAATTTCCTTCTTGGAATGGGTTTATACATTACATTGAGTAATAACCAGACAAATTGTGTTTGGATTCAACTCTTAAGTAAATAAATTGCTGTACCAAATGTAAACCGACTATGTGATGATATTTGCAGTGTGGGAATACAGCCTTTATATCTGATCCCATATCTATTTGGCCATGGTTAAATTAATCATGGTTTATTAAGCAAATTCAGTGTTCTGGGTTTGAACAAGACATCAGACTAACCACATAGGTTAGACATAAAAGAAGCTGGGTCAAACATGCACATTGCCAATTTGGGGTTCAGTGTAATGTACAAACACAGAATTTTATGTCTTAGGTCTAATTTGACCTTTAAACAACATGAACACCTACATATGTTAATATCTTATCACTATAGAAGATAAAACAAAAGAGAGGCACTTATAAAGCAAACAAGTCAGGAGCCTTGGTGGCGCAGTGGTTAGGGTGAAGTACTGCAATACAGCAATACCTTTGCTGTCTGCCTGTTCAAATCCCATCAGGCGGAAGGTCAGCCTTCCATCTTTCTGAGGTGGGTAAAATGAGGACCCAGATTGTTGGGGACAATCTGATTCTGTAAAACCACTTAGACAAAGGATGGAAAGTGTTGTATACTGCGCATGCGCGGCCAGAGTCCTCACACTGGTCCGCCATCTTGAACGGACGACCCGACAGCCGATTGGCTGTCAGGACGTCGATGCCCACTGGCTGGCCCACCAGCCAATGGGAAGCGCAGGAATTTGAAGTCGTGGCAAATATAAAAAGCCGCGGCTTCCCTTAAGCTTTGCCATTTGACTGACAGAATCCGCATCGTGAGTTTTACTCGCAGTTTGAATAAAATGGGACCCCTTGCAGTGATCCAAACGGATCCGGTTTCTTGAGTTTTCTTTCACCGATTTGGACCGGGTTTTCGGCTACAACAGAAAGCATATAAAGTGGTATAAAAATCGAAGTGCTCTTGCTGTCTTTTCGTCAGGGTAAGGAATGAATCAAGAGTTACTTCAAGCCACATGTGGAACATTTCTATAAGTCTCAGATATTTTGAGAGAGAAATGGATTTCAACTCCCACTATTTCTCAGCCAATCATTCTAGGAAAATCTAGAAACCAAAGTCCATGTTTCTTAAAGTTTCTGAGATTGAGAAACCCTGTTCTAAATGACCATAACTATGAGTTTGCAACTGAATGGAATTTTGATATATTCCCATTGTTTTCATGGATGTGGACTATCTTCTGCAAGGCAGTTATTCTCTCTAAAATGGACAGAGCATGTAGCTCAGCTGATTTGTTCCCTGGGGAAGAAAAAGAGCTTTTCCTGTCTAGACTGCTGAGAGGAAAGACAATTGCAAATAGTCTATTGCTACTTTATTGTAATCAATTTTATCCCTGCTTGCTTCGGCTCTGCTCTTACCACCAAGAAGAATGGCAAGGAAGGAAAGAAGGAGAACAGCTCTAAAAACAGCCTGGAGACATCTCAAATTGAGTTTATATTTGAGTTAGAAAAGTTGCCAGATGCAAAAGCAAATCATTCCAAAATTCTGTTTGGTCTTTTTTTTTTCCTGTCACATTGTGGGCTTCACATTACCAAAGAGGATGAGTGAACAATAACAAATCTTATTTTAAAAATGTATATCAGATGTTGTGTGGGTTTCTGTCTGTCTGTCTGTATGTCTGTCTGTCTGTCTCTCTCTCTCTCTCTCCTTGATACATTAAGCCTGAAGCTTAACACAGCTATTTTTTAAAATGTGGATTTCAGCAATTTGATGTCACATTTTGGCAGTCCAATCACAGGATGGGGTTTCTGGTCTGCAAAAAAGGGGGAGTTGGTAGCCATATGTAATATGTGCACAGATGTTTTGCATCCTGGTCTTAGTGTGTTGGACAGAAATTTAGATTCTAGGTTTCAGGGCTGAATGAGGATCTGAGGTAAATAAATTTGACCATGGATTAGCTAATTGTGAGACTAAAATGCATGCTATCTTGTATGCTATGTTAAAAATAATAAAAAATGGTGCTTTCTATAGCATGGATAACTTGGTGTTCATTAAAATCACATTTCAGGCACATTTGGCAGTGCAGTGTACCATTATTCTAAGATATTTAAATCAGAAAGCAAGAAAGGGTTTATTGTTCTAGTACTAGGATTGATTATAGGAAACAGCTCTTTGTGTCAACAGCAAAGGGAACAAGTAGCAGATTCCTCCATAGCTGGTCTGGAGAAAGAAAACAATTTGACCTGTGTAGTTCTGACAAATTCATATCAGAATGCATTGACGGCATGCCACATTCTTCATCTAAGGGAAGAACTTGCCAAATAGATACTCTTGGTAAATTGACATCACTCTCCTGCTGCTGCTGTTGCAAGTTCCTTAGGTTAAAATCTTCACTGTAGTATTTTTAATGGCATGAGTTTAAAAACAGGATCTTCAAAAATAATAGTACTGCAAGGAACTGTGGTAGAGAATATAGAATGAAAACATTGAAGCAAGGGAAGATTTTATGTTTTAGGCCAAGAGTGTCCAACCGTGGCACTTTTAAGACTCCTTTTCTTTCAACTTCCAGAATTCCACAGTTAGCCATGGAAGATGAAGTCCACAAGTCTTAAAGTTATCAAGGTTGGACACTAATAAATCACTAAAGAATATGAGACCCCTAGTCTCACGACATAAATGTCCCAGTCTTCTGCTCCCCCAGTTTTGCCATTTTATATTGGCAGCAAAATGGGAATATATTGCATATATATTGCAATGGTCTAATTCTAATTATAGGGAGACCTTCCCTTCCCTTCCCTTTCTGCATGATCTGGGTTTCTATCACTGCAAATAAAAGGAAGAGATTTACCCCCTCCCCCCCTCCCGCCCTCCCCCCCTCCCCCATAGACATAGAGAGGTAGTTCTTTCACCTCTCCATATGGCCAAGGGGGATGAAAATCCAAACCACCACAGAGATGTAATTGCCTAGAGAAACCCTCTCTAAACCCTCAGTCTTGGAAGGTAAAGTTCACATTGTGATGAACAATTTCCACAAAACATTTGGCCACTTTTTGGTTTGGAAGTTCCTCTGTTTAGACTTACAACTACTGGATTACTAATAATCTACCACTTTATAACTCAAAAGTTGGTTAATTATGAGCTAGTAATCCAAAACATGTCTATTCCTGATTAGATATACCATCTCTCTATATTGAACAATTCCAATTTTCTCTTTATTGACAGAAAGTAGTGACATATAGTCTGAAATATTTTAAGGGGGTTTAATGTTGTGGCTTTTAAATGAAATGGTTTTACCCCTAAATGGGGAATTAATCCTATTCAGATTTCCAAGAATTAAGATTCTCCTCTACAATTTCAGGAAGGATTAAAAAAAAACCCATAAAATTTTATTGTCATTTGGCGCATAGATTGAAAATATGGGCAGGCTACTTCATTTTGTCTAGCGGTTTGGTGAATGAGGCATCTGTACTTCACTGATGATGTGAATAAAATGCCTAGTTCTTTTAACAGAAATAGAATAGGGATCAAAAGCAAATAGAAGATCAAAAAAGGACTAAAAGCATATGTTATTTATTCCTCAATTAATTTAAGAATTCATGTAAGGATCAAATCAAAAAAATTTATCCAGTATTAATGAATTAAAAAGCCCATTCAAAAAGAGTTTTTTTCAATTTGCTTGGATAAAGAAAAAAGACATATTTATATGTGTTCAAGAAATACACATGAAAAGCAATAGTATAAATCTGTTGGAATACAATTATCTTGGTTGAATATCTGTGGCCTTAGACAGATTGGAAAAATGGAGTAGTATATATAATTTTTTTTATTATGGACTCTGTGCCACCAAACCAAGAAGAATAAGGATTTCTAATATTACATTTCAGCTTTTCTGTTAAACACATTTTCCCCACCCTCCCTGCCTGCATTAAGGGCTAAGTTGTTTGGATTACTATGTGCAGGATGTTTATGCTTTGGAGATTTTGGTCCAGTAGACTGTTTTCCCCCAAAAGAACCGCTGAGCATAGCTGAAAGTTCAGTTGGTTTACTGTCAATTTACATAACCAAAAATGTAGCATTAAACTACGTTTAAAATACAGAGCAGGACATCTTTTGTATAAAATAACAACACAGTAACTATGCAATCCCAGGCCAAACAGCATTGGCAATTATACTGAATTTTGCAATCATCTTCGATGTCATTGTTGATTTCTCAGCTACAGGGAGAATAGAGTCTTTATCTTTTATGTTTCTATGTTAAAAAAGATTTGGTCCATTTATCAAAATAGATAGAAAAAACAATGAAGAAGAATATAGTCATCTTCCATGAATAGACCTAAAGACATTCCTGCTGAAGAGTATGAAAAAAAACTCTTCTAGTAGGATGTCAATCTTATTCTAATAGGATATCAGTCATTACTCAAATCAAAACTGCTGTTTAAGCAATAATTTTAAAAATCAACTAAACAAAGCAGTAATTAAATGAAATATCATAACATATCTGCTGCTGCCTCATCCTTTTTTATTTTAAAAAAATCTTAAGGGGGATACATAGAATATTGCATGCTGAAGTTCCAAACATTGAAAGTAGACTCTAGCCAAGAACTCTGAAACATAGCATTTTGAGTGTTCCATGCAAAATCCAGTGAAATTTCCATGAAATAGCCAGATCCTCTTCACAATATGGCAAATAGGAACATAGACAGAAAACATGGAGATAGAAATGTTAGATTTAAGAAAATAGGTAGTTGTAAACTCATAATAATAGGAAGTCTCTAGATCAGCAGGGTCAAATTCATGGTGTCATATCATTATCATGAAATGTATCATGACTTTTCTCCCCTTTTCTAAACCGCGGGTGGGTGTGGCCAGCATATGATGCATCCAGCCCATCAGCTGCGAGTTCGACACCCCTGTTCTAGATTAAGATAAGTAGTAAGAAATTAAGTAGAATAAGCACACAAAGGATGCCCACATGCATACCTCCTCCATGTTTGGGGAATACCATGAGTCACAAGAGCTGAGTGGCTTAGTCACTATAGTGATATATTTTAAATATGATGTAATTTAACTGCACCTCTTTCATGCATTGAAAAATCACATTTGTGTTTTGTAACTGGGCAAAAATGCTGCTCAGGTAAGCAAGTAACACATAGGATGATTCATGATAATTCACCACAACTAGGTTTGCATAGACTTATGCTGGTTTCTGCAACAAAGATCAAGGGAATTTCCTGTCCCTCATCCAAATGTTTCCGCTAGCCAATTAGCCTGTTAGTTTATAGCACTAACAAAAAAGAGAATAATCAGCTAGAATCTGTTGGACTTTCATGAAGTAGAGAGTATTTCTGTTTTTCCCTGCATGGCCATATATACCAACTCACAGATAGTTGATGTTCAGGGCTGTATTCTAAAAACTGATTTAGCACTGCCTGCAACTGCCTTTAGCCATTGCCACATATATATGCTGCGAAGGGATTAATAGGTAAACATAGGTTGCAGATGGTTGCAGACAGGCCAATACAAACACCTCCCAAATATCGACTCCATGTTATATGAAGGTGTGCTTACTGCATTCTTTGATTGATCTGTGTGTTGCTGTTTGAGTGCCTCCTAGCCAGAACATTACCTTTTCAAAAATATAAATAGAATACCTATGCAACGATCCCTGAACGACAGACACATACATTCCTTTCCAGGCAGTGTTGGAGAAGTCTGCTCAACCCTTTGACTGATCATCTTTCAGAAATGCTATTCAGTTGCAAACGGAAATGAAAGACATCTGTTTCCAATTCAGGAATATTAGCCTCTTTCCTGAATAATCTCTCTAAAACGACTTAGGCAAGAAATAATGCCCAATCCTAGATAATTTGCATATTACTGGCAGGGGAGATATTTCAACTACACCCACAAAGTTTCTGATACTTTTATATTATACCTAGCAGGCCATACTTGGGATTTGTTTAATATGCTATCTCAGAATCTTTCTGTTTTCTTTTTAAAAATACAAACAATCAGCATTTTAAAATTTCAGTCAATATTCGGAAAGGCTATGCTCACTACTGAAAAGACACTTAGGAATCTAAATAGTAACTTTGAAAGGAGGGGCAGAAGAGTGAGAGAAAGTAAATATTGTAGTTTTGTGGTTTTAATGATGTATGAACTCTTAATAAAAACCAGCAGTACTTTCATTTTGGCCAAAGGAAAGTTAAAAGCTAAGTAAGAATATTTTCTAATTCAGTGATTTTATTTATTCTTTCAAGCAGTCTGTAGAGATTCTTAGCCATCCAGGTCTTGGTTGTCCCAAAGGTCCTTTTTCAAGACACTTGGACTTTCTTGTTTTTTCCTTTGAAGACATTTTGCTTCTCATCCAAGAAGCTTCTTCAGCTTCCACTCCCGCTATCCTGTCAGAGTTGAAGAAGCTTCTGGGATGAGAAGCAAAATGTCTTAAAAAAAAACAAACCAAGAAACTGCCTGAAAAAGCTGCTTTTGGACTCTTTCACATGGTTGCTATCAAATAGTTTTCTAAAGTAAGGTCACACTGTCCTATTAAACCTGTTGCTTCCATTTTTTTTCTGCACAAGAACAATAAACACAATTGCATTTGTGTTCTTTGATACAATCAGCTGCTCAGTTGGGGATATTAGATTAATGAGATCAAAGTGTCTCAGTTTTTTGGGGCTCCCTAGATTTGTGGCCTCAGAGTACTTGGTACTTAATCATGCTCTGATTTATGAAACAATCACTTCATAAACTTTCCTATTCTCACTGTAAGTTGAATGCATATGTGTGTATCTGTGACTGTAGGATTGCAACATTTCTAACTTAATATACAACAAAAAACAGAGGGGAAAGATAAAACTCATCTGATGTTTCCTAAATATTAAATCTAGGCTGATATAGATTACGTTTATGAAATATATTATGAAATGTTAGGAACATTTAATCCAGTGGAATACAAAGAAACAAGGTTAAAAGAAGGAAGTGAATCTTTTCCCTATCCTTCATATACTAATTTTATTGTTAAAATATTAATTTCTCTTTTCCACCTTTAAAGTGAAATAACTGCTCACAGAAGCACTCATGTACCCAGATTTGGGTTTTATTTGGTTTTAAAGAAGCCAGGAATAAGTGTAGTACAATGACCAGCCTTTCTGTTGGGCAGTTGATCCTAGCGCTTAGATCATGACCAGACATAGTAAGTAAGGCTCCTGATGACCATCTCAGCACAATAACATTCTAAAATTAGATGGCTTCTTTGTCCTACCCTCATCACCTAGATAAGAAACAGACGTTCTATGCTTGTGACTGGTAGAGTTAAGTCTTTTCATTAGGTAATGCAAGTTTTGGACATACCTGGCAAAATGCATCCTTCAGAAAATGAATAAATATTGTTTCTCATTGTTTGCTGCATCGGTGCACACAACAGGAGCTACACTTGCTGACATGGCTGAATGCTACCTGATCCAGTTGCATTTGCTTCCTAGCATTAGAAGGAACATTATAATTATTTCAGTGTGAAAGGTAAAGGATTAGAATTCTTACTTTTTCTTTATAACTGCACTGCAGATATCTTTAAGATGTAATTTATACATCAGATAGCATCAGGTCTTTCCAAAGATATTTATTGTTGCTCAGTGAATAAATTAGAACCAGATTTTAATTTTCATTGAAAGATACAACTGATGACTTGCCCCATTGACTGAACCAGGGTTGGTTTTGCCATGGCACTTCATGAAAAGTTGCTTCAGGAAACACTATAGTGTAGTGGGATATAAAAATCACAAAAGGCGAAGGGTTGGGGAGTCACTTTTAATTTCGCATTGCATATTCTCTCCCTTCTCTAACACAGAAAAGGAACACAATGACAGCAATCTGGTAGGTTAATAAATAGTGAATTAAAGCTTAGAGTCTTTTTTCTACACAGCAATCAGTGCACTTTTGCCATATGAGGGTTGTTGCCCTTTTTAAGTCAACGTGCAGCAGTGTTGCTTATCAGAGTCACATTTGAACAGGGCCTAAACTTAGAAATTGGTTGTACTGCTGCTGTCCACAGTGTCACGTCTCACAGTTGCACCCTGTCCAACTTCCTCTTCCCATCTTTATACGTAAGAAAACAGATTCTGAGAACAGAACTGTTTGCTGCATTTCACTGATTCATCCTTAGAGGTGATGAATTGTTACTGATGTGTGACGTAGCTTGTATCTTTTTACTGCTTTAGTATTTTACTCATCAGGGCTTTCTGGAATATCAGAAATATTATACCGAATATCATTACAGGCCATATGTCCATACTTCACTGCTAAGAGTACTTCTTGATCAAAAGATCCAAAATTTCAGAAGACACAGCACAACTATTTAATCTTACCAGATTTACAAAAGGAAGATAAGGTCTGCTTGTCCAATTCTATGGACAAGCATCACCTCATTTGACTATAAGAAGTTCCTTACTATATAAACAAAAAGCTTGGATTTCATACTACGAAGTCTTCAACTGTATGTATGTATGTATGTATG